>CAUOFW020000684.1:180000-224101 GCA_963454935.2 Ilex paraguariensis | reverse complement strand
TTCAAAGAATTCAAGGCCACCAAACAAGACTTTTTCAAGGCCACCTAAAAGACTTTCATGTAATTCAAAGCCACCTAACAAGACTTTCACCCTCCCTTGTTGCCTATAAATACCACCCCTTAGGACTTGTAAAGCATTCATCTTTTGGTAGTGAAAAACCTCCAAAAGTATTATTGCTTTCCTTATTGCTTTCTTTAAGTATTGCTTTCTTTTATTGTATTATTGCTTCCTTTTAATTTATTGCTTTCTTTTACTTTAAGTATTGCTTTCTTTTATTGTGTTATTGCTTTCTTTTACTTCCATTGCTTGAGCTTCCTTCTTCCCTTAGAGGAGTGAAACTCTTCCACTTTTCTAGAGCTTTACCAAAGCCGTGAAGGGTGGAACGTGATTCACTCATTCTTTGTCGAAGATCGGCTCCTTGTGTAAAGTGTTTTACCTTGTAACTCCTCTACTTGGAGGGATGAGCATCACTCACTTTTCTAGCTTTAACAAAGCCATGAAGAGTGAGTAGTTTCTCATCCAATCTTTAGTAAGAGGTGATTATCCGGAAGTTATATTTATGCATTTCGTTTATGCTTAGCTCTAGTCTTTATTTCTTCATAATGTCTTCTCATCATATTGTTGTCTTTATTTTAAGCATGAATAGCTAAATCTCTTAGTTGGCAAAACCAAGAGGAACCTCCACTTGGGTATACCATTTCAACTCATTCTCCTCCCCTCTTTCAGAGTTCAATGGTTCGGTTTGACTGGGTTGAGGGTGGATAACTTGGTGAGTCTTTGATATTCCGTAGGCCTAGTCACGGTTTATGCTTAGATACTCACCAATCTTATCCCTAGCTTCCCACGAATCAATCGTTCATTCATGCTCTATTGGAGGAGGGTTTCGAGTTGAGACGGTATTCCTATTGGAGTGACCTCTTGGATTTGCCAACATTTTTTCTCATTTTACTAGCATCAAAACAACTTTCCAATAAATCAAAGATTTTACACTTTCTTTCTCCCAAAATCACCTTCCCCTCGGTTTACTTCCTTCCCCGTGGAAACGACCTTGGAATACCACCAAGTAAAACACGATCCGTGAAAGTCTCCTTGCGCTTGGGGAGCACTTTTGTTCACACATACACACATTTGACATTTCATTCATCCACCATTTGTTGCCCTTTCTTTTGACATCATCCCTAGGAGAGTGACACTCCCTTCATTCATATACTATACATGCTAAAAGGTGATGTTTAGAGGTTAGGAAACAACAAGGAATTTTGTCAAGCATTTTTGGCGCCGTTGCCGGGGAAGGCAAGTGTCAAACCAAGAAGGTGATTTCGGACGACGGAGGTAAGTCCCATGATCTTCATCATGGGCTGAGGTACGTTGTTCGTGTACATAATCTTGTTTGTGTATAATTTGTTTGTATATATTGTTTTATGTGGAGGCGGAACGACCGAAACGACTTGTTAGACAAAACTTGGCCCCTACCATGAATATTGACCAAGAACAACCCGAGGATGCGGGTGACAATTTTGACAATATAGGTGCAAATCCAAATGTCCAAAGGGGTGGGGGACCACAAGAACCCAAATACCCAATCCGAGAATGAATTTTCCCCCTCCCGTGAATGAGGGGAATAATTTTCAAATGGATCCCCGGTGAGGTCAATGAGGGATTTCCTACAACCAACACGAAGCACCACACCATCATGCATCCTCCTTCCGGTCCAAGCTCATCTTTTCATAGTTAAGCCAGGGATGTTGCAACTAATTCCCACGTTCAACGGACTTGAAACTCAGAGCCCCTATTCACACATAAGGGATTTCGAGGAAATAGTTGCAACCTTCCTCCCAATCATGGGATGGAAGAGATAGCTAGAATGAAATTTCCCTTTTCCCTGAAAGACAAGGCAAAAATGTGGCTTATTTCCTTAAGGCCTCGAACCATCACATCGTGGAGCCAAATGATTTTGAGTTTTTGAACAAATTCTTTCCGGTGCATAAAACCACCACCTAAAAAGCAAATTCAAAACTTTTTGAAAAGCCCAATGAGCAATTCTATCAATGTTGGGAGAGGTACAAGGAATTGCTACAATCCCTTCCACATCATGGCTTTGAACCATGGCAATTGGTGAGTTTCTTTTATGAAGGAATCACACCGGGCCATCGACAGTTCATTGACATGATGTGTAATGGGGAGTTTTTGAACAAAGACCCTGATGAGGCCTTAGATTACTTTGATACATTGGCACAAAATGCACAATCATGGGACATTACAGATCCCACCGATGTACCAAGGTCTTCTCCTCAAAAGAGTGGCCAAACTCAAGGGGGAGGGATTTATGATTTGAGAGACCGGGAAGACTTGTTTTCAAAAATTGCTAAATTGTCAAGGAAAGTTGAGAGTCTTGAAGTCAATAAGAGACACGAGGTGTCTAATGTGTCACGAACCGAGGAGGGTTGTTCAATTTGCGAATGTATGGAGCATTCCCTATCGGATTGCCAAACATTTGACCCTTAAAGAAGCGTACCATGAACAAGTCCATGCCTTCAACCAAACGAGGCAATCATTTTCTCCCAATTCGAATACTTACAATCCGGGTTGGAGTAATCACCCAAATTTTAGTTGGAGAAATGAAAACCCCATTCCTCATGGTTCAAGTGCATATGCATCTCCCATGCCTCCCAAGCAAAACCAATACCATGGCCAAGGGCAAGCATCTAGCTCTCAATACCCCCGGACCAATCCACAAGGGTATTCGTCAAACCCACCACCACAGAATTTTTCACCAAATCCACCTCCACAAAGTTTTTCTCAAGGACCGTCCAATCCATCCACATACCAACCTCCTCACAAAAGGAATTTGGAGGATATGGTTCATTCCTTCATTCAAAGCCAAACCGCCATCAATAACCAAAATGCCACAGCCATCAATGATGTAAGAGCCCAACTCACAAAGTTGACAAACTCCATAGGGGCATCTCAACAAGAAAAGGGGAAGTTCCCGCTCAACCACAAGAGAACCCTAGGGGTCAACACCTTGTTGAGTCATCGGAACCTTCGAGAGAGAGTTGCGAGCAACTCAAAGCTGTCACCACCCTCCGCAGTGGCAAAGAAATTGACAAAACCATTTTGCCAACGGTCTCACCCAAGACCACATTGCCAAAAGAAAAAGATATCTTGGGTGACGCCGACAAGAGTGAGGTGAGTGAAGAGAAAGAAAGAGAGGTTGTTGAGAAAGAAAAATTAATTGATGATTGTGTGTTTATTCTCTCCCATGCCTGCCCCTTTCCCAAGTCGTTTGAAGCCACCTGTCAAGGTGGCTAATTATGCTGATATTTTGGAAATGTTTAAGCAGGTGAAGATTAACATTCCACTCCTCGACGCCATCAAGCAAATTCCATCATGTGCTAAGATTTTGAAGGACTTATGCACGGTGAGAGAGGAAACTGAATGTCCACAAGAAAGCATTCCTCACCGAGCAAGTGAGCTCAATATTGAGGACCAACACTCCTCCCAAATTCAAAGACCCCGGTTGTCCAACCATAGCCATCACCATTGGAAATTGTCGAGTGGAGCAAGCACTCCTCGATTTGGGGGCAAGTGTGAATCTTCTCCCCTACTCGGTGTACCAACAGCTGCAGCTTGAGGAGTTAAAGCCCACCTCAATCACGCTTCAATTGGCGGATCAAAGTATCCGTATCCCAAGGGGAGTAGTTGAGGATGTCTTAGTTCAAATTGATAAATTTTACTTCCCTGTCGATTTCATTGTGCTTGATACACACCCTACTGCAAACCTTAGCTCCCAAATTCCCGTAATACTTGGAAGACCCTTCTTTGCTACATCTAATGTTGTGATAAATTACAGGAACGGTCTAATGAAGTTGGCATTTTGGAATATGACAATGGAGCACAATGTATTCAACTTGGCAAAGCAATCGGGTGATGATGAGGAAGTAAGTGAGGTCAATAGAATCGACACTTTGGTTGAGGAGCACTTGGAGCTGGAGGGGATATTGAAATTCAAGGAAGAAGGAATTGTGGATCTTGAGAATTATGATGAACAAGAGGAGGTAGAAGATTTGAAAGGGATGGAAAGGTGGATCCCTACATTCGAAGAGTTACCCCATCGAGAAAAGAAAATTTTTTTGTCGGATGAACAAAAGCCCAACTTGGAGTTGAAGCCCTTGCCCTCCCATTTGAAGTACACCTATCTTGGGGAAGGTGAAACATTTCCGGTGGTCATTAGCTCTACATTGAACATGGAACAAGAAAAAGAACTCTTGGAGGTATTGAGAAAACATAAAGGAGCAATTGGGTGGACCATTGCAGATATCAAGGGGATAAGCCCTCTCATTTGCACCCACCGCATATATCTTGAGGAGGATTCCAAACCTTCCGACAACCACAAAGACAGTTGAATCCCATCATGAAGGAGGTGGTGAGGGATGAGGTTCTGAAACTACTTGATGTGGGGATCATTTTTCCAATTGCCGATAGTAAGTGGGTTAGCCCCACGCAAGTAGTACCTAAGAAATCCGGAGTTACGGTGGTTGAGAATGATGAGAATGAGCTTATACCTACAAGAGTAATCACCGGATGGAGGGTGTGCATTGATTACCGAAAGCTGAATGCTTGCACAAGAAAAGACCACTTCCCATTGCCATTCCTCGATCAAGTTCTAGAACGAGTAGCGGGGCATCTATTCTACTATTTTTTAGATGGATACTCCGGCTACAATCAGATTGAGATTGCTTTGGAGGATCAAGAGAAGACCACTTTCACATGCCCCTATGGTACCTTTGCCTACCGCCGCATGCCATTTGGACTGTGCAATGCTCGGGGACTTTTCAACGCTGTATGATGGAATTTTCAGTGACATGGTGGAAAAGATAGTGGAGGTCTTTATGGATGACTTTTCGGTGTTTGGGGATTCATTCGAGGGATGTTTGGCAAACTTGGAGAAAGTTCTAACAAGATGTGAGGAGAAGAATCTAGTCTTGAATTGGGAAAAGTGTCACTTTATGGTGACAGAAGGAATTGTGCTTGGCCATATAGTTTCGGCAAGGGGTATTGAAGTCGATAAATCCAAGGTGGAGGCCATCTCCAACCTCCCCACGCCAAGAGCCATCAAAGGCATCCGGTCATTTTTGGGCCATGCAGGTTTTTATCGTCGATTCATAAAGAATTTCAGTGCATTGGCCCGACCCTTGACCAACCTGCTGTCTAAGGAGGTCCCATTTGAGTGGTCGGATGATTGTGAGGCATCCTTTAAAAAACTTAAAAGCATGCTAGTCACACCTCCGATCATGCGACCACCCAATTGGGATCTACCTTTTGAGCTCATGTGCGACGCGAGTGATTACGCGGTCGGCGCAGTGCTCGGTCAGAGGGAGGAAAATAGACCATATGTGATACACTATGCTAGCAAAACACTTAATGAGGCTCAGATGAATTACACTACCACCGAGAAAGAATTGCTAGCAGTAGTGTTTGCCTTAGATAAATTATGTTCTTACATCATTGGTTCGCCTATTGTTGTCTTTACTGATCACTCTGCTTTAAAGTATTTGTTGTCTAAGCAGGATGCAAAATCGAGACTCATTAGGTGGATACTCCTCCTACAAGAATTCGACTTGACGATCAAGGACAAGAAAGGAGTTGAGAACGTGGTGGCGGATCATTTATCCCGGCTTGTGGTGCAAGAGGCCGATGAGCACATTCCTATCCCTGACTTTTTCCCTGATGAGCATTTGCTTTCAATTCATTCTGTATGTCCTTGGTATGCTGATATATGTAACTATCTTGCAACAGGACAGATACCACCGCAATGGAGCCCAGAAGATCGAAGACGATTTATGGCGGATGTGAAGTACTTCTACTTCGACAACCCGTATTTGTTCAAGTACTGCCCTGACCAAATCATGAGGAGATGCGTACCTGAAAATGAACAGTGGGACGTCCTTGCATTTTGCCATTCACAAGCTTGCGGTGGACATTTCTCAGCGAAAAAGACTTCGGCCAAAATTCTTCAATCAGGTTTTTACTGGCCCTCTCTTATCAAAGATTGTGTTTGTTTTGTAAGGGATGCGACAAATGCCAACGGTTGGGTAGTGTGACCCAAAGAAACATGATGCCCCTTTCACCAATACTTGTCATAGAAATATTCGACTGTTGGGGCATCGACTTCATGGGTCCTTTCCCTATGTCATTTGGTTATTTGTACATCCTCCTGGCAGTGGACTATGTGTCCAAATGGGTGGAGGCTATCCCGACCAAGACTAATGACCACCGGGTCGTAGTCAAGTTTCTCAAGGAGAACATCTTTTCGAGGTTTGGGATGCCTCGTTCAATAATAAGTGATGGTGGATCACATTTCTGTAATAGGTCATTTGCATCTCTAATGTTCAAATATGGCGTCACTCACAAAGTATCCACTGCCTATCACCCACAAACAAATGGCCAAGCCGAGCTAGCCAATAGGGAGATCAAGAACATTCTAGAAAAAATGGTTAACCCAAACAGGAAGGATTGGTCCGATAGATTGACCGATGCCCTCTGGGCATACCGCACTGCCTTTAAAACTATTTTGGGCATGTCTCCCTACCGGCTTGTCTATGGAAAGGCTTGCCACCTGCCAGTCGAAATGGAACACAAGGCCTATTGGGCCATTAAGACTTTAAATTTTAATTTGAGAATGGCCGGTGATCGTAGGAAGTTAGAGCTGAATGAGTTGGAAGAGATTCGACGAGATGCGTATGAGAGCTCCAAAATCTCAAAAGAAAGGGCAAAAATCTTTCATGATAACTCCATCGTGAGGAAATCATTTGAGCCCGGGCAAAAAGTACTCTTATACAATTCTCGCCTCTCCATTTTCCAAGGCAAACTCCGATCCCGTTGGGATGACCCCTATCTTGTCAAGGTGGCCTACCCCAACGGAGCTGTGGATGTCCAAAACCCCGAAAATGGCCAGACATTCAAGGTCAATGGCCAAAGACTTAAGCCATTTTTTGGGGGCTTTGAAGAACAAGTGGTGGAGGAGAATTTAATGGATCCGGTATACCCGGAAGTTGTGGAGGAATAATTAGTTTTTTTTTTCTGCTTTTCAATGTACAAGCTTTTATTTACTTACTTTATTTTTATTCCATGTTAATTATGTTCTTTTGTCGTATAGTTTTGTTCTTCTTAGTCGCAGATATTGGTGTTTTTGTCAAAGCTCAAGTGCGAGGTGTTCTCTAACCCTACTAATCTTTTTACTGTCCATCATTGAATATCATACTTTTTTTGTTTCATTGAGGACAATGCATGAATCAAGTTGGGGGGGTGAGGTTGCACTATTTGCATCTTACACCAATGTTTGTGGGAATATTCCACGTAGATATGCGTCTGCCGACACTCAAAAAAAAAAAAATAAATATAAATTAAAATTAAAAATAAAAAATTAAAATTAAAAATAAAAAAAAAATGGGATGCCTTTATAAGGCTTTCAATTTTTTTTCTTTTTCTCCCATCCACCGGTGATTGGTCTCCCCTTCTTCTTCCTTTTTCTTCTCTTCTTCTTTTTCTTCTTCTTCTTCGTCGTTTCTCTCTGTTCTCTGTAAAAACAACCCACCCCTGCAAATCCATGACCATATACGCCGACGACCCAGTCCTTTGTTTAATAATTTGCCTTATATGTTTGTATTTGTTCATGGGTGCTCTTTTTCTGCTCGCACTTAGGGTGAGGGTTTCCAGCCTAACCCAAATCTCCCTCGAGTTGATTAATTGTTGTGTTTTGTTTGTTGGTTTCGGCAGCTAAACAGATCTCTACACCCACCGCCTTTTCCTCTTTCTTCGTCTTCTTCTTCTTCTTATTTCTGTTGTGCTATTCTCTATAACACGACCCAACTCCCAACAGTCCCATGACCATATTCCCCGAAGACCCAGTCGTTTGTCTCATGATCGGCATTTGTTTACTCTATTTGTACATGACTCTTCTTCTTCTGTCGCATTTAAAATCAAGGGTTTTCGTCCTAGCGAAAACCCAGATCTGCGTAGAGAAGATTAATTTGTGTATTTTCTTTGTAGGTTTCGACAGTTGAACAGATCTCTACCCTACAACTTGATCTCCAAACTCCACACACTGGTAAATTCGAAACATTGGGGACAATGTTCGGTTTAGGTTGGGGGGTGTGATCTACGATTCCAGTTTGTTATAGTTTCGTATTTAAAAAAAAAAAAATTGTTCTGGATTGCGTATTTTTACAGCATTTTTGCTTATATTTCATGATCACATCAAATGCAGCTTCAATCGTCTTTGTGACTGGCAGACGTTAAAGAACCAGATAGTGAGTCTTAAAGCATAGAAAGCATGGATGTTAAAATTTTTGGTTTAGTTTGGGAGTCTTGCGCACATTTCCATCTGATGTGCATGCTGTGATCATGAGAAAAGCAAGAGTAGTCAGAAAAATTGAAATCCGAGAAGCACAAGCAAAACCATTGTGTGGCAGAAGTACTTTTGCTAAACGTCGTCGTGCCAAACGGCTGGGTGCTTGTAAACAATGTGGCAGGTGTTTTCACATGAAAAAATACAATCAGTGTTCTGAACCAATTTCGGGTCGTGCAACCGATCGATTAAACTGGATAGTGTATGGGCAGAGTAAGGATTTTCCTGACACGCCATCTTATACCAGTCCGGGACTTACACGTTATGTGCGACAAGAAGTGGGAAGGGTCACTAATAATGACATAGACACAAGCGATGACTCGGATTAAATTTTGACTAATAATGACAAAGCTGTGGAAAAATGTGTTTTGGGGATGAAGGTTAATGGTCCGAATTTTTTTTTGTGTAAATATTTGTTTATGTACAAAGTCTTTTTGTTGAAATAAAGATGTGGGCCGAGTAAGGATTGTCCTAAAATGCCAACCTGTAGCGTGGGTAGGGACTTATCCTGAGACGCCATAGTTTTCAAGTTCAATGTGTGCATTTAGTCTTTTTTCAATTTTCATAGATAAATGTGTATGTAAATAACTTTGATTTTTATTCGAGTGAAAAAAAAAAAAAAAAAGCCGCATTTCCTTGAAAAATGGTATTTTCTCTATGCTTAAATGTCAAATGTACATTGGTATTTGTTAATCTTAAGGTACAGAATGACCAGACTCGAAAATAGAATTATAATATAACCGACATTCTTTGAAAACCTGACATAACCAGTGGAGATAACGAAGAATACCATGGTAAGTTTTGAGCCTTGCGATGCTTTTTGAGAGACAATCAACATTTACTCAAGTAAGCTCTTTCACTTTCAATTGTTGAATAATCTCATTAAACTTGCTTTGATTAAATGCAACTAAAGTAATCTATTGACATATCCCACAGGGAACCTTTGCATGCGACACATACATAGGCACATACTTGAGAAAGGATTTTAGGCCATCTTTGAGTTGATTTTGAGCCTTAGCCATTGCTTCTACGAAATTATATCCCTAGTTAGCCATGTTTGAGCCTTCAATGAATGATTTCTTTTTTTCGAAAAAACTCATATGATAACCGAGCCACAAGAAAATACACTTAACATACCTTGCTATCCAATTTTTTTGCACCCTCTTATAAATCGGTATGATATAGAAAGGCAAGAAAAACAGAAAAGAAGATGGTGGCTACTGTTCAATGAAGAATCAGTGGAAACAACCGAGAAAGAAAGAAAAAAAATAGGGAATTGCCAAGAAAGTGAAAAATGAGAAAAATGAAAGAAAAAATATCATTTCTAGGCAAAAGATCGAAAAGCAAGAAAGAGGTGTGCTACACTACATTAAAAAGGGGATAGCTTTTGAATACCATTGACGTCATTTCGTTAGCCACTGACCTCTGGCCACATTACAACCTATACAAAGTCCTAATTGATCTCAAGTCTGATGCATGTGTGTGTTGTCGACCGAAAACTGGGATATGATAAATAGTATTTCTTTAATTGCATTGATATTCTTCCATGAGATTATGCCAAGAACATGATTAGTCTACTTTCTTAAGACTTTCACTCCCTTTCTAACTGTGCATGTGATTCTTCAATTGACCATCCTCTGATCACATGCCCTTTGAGAGACAAGTCACTATAATCGGAGTGAATTTTTTTGCTGAGAGCATTGTAAGAGAGGTTTGAGAAATCAAAGCTATCCATGGAAGGTGATAAAGTGGAATGTTTGTTATATAACAATTCTTGCTACTAGAATGATCATTCCTACTACACAGGGAATTTCAAATACCAATGTAACAAGTGTTTATTTTTGTATAGAGTACGTACCAATGACAGAGAAGTGTTCGGGAAACAATTCGAAATTAAGGGATGTGAGTCTCAACGATCCTGTTGCTAACTCATTCTGACAAGAAATCTTACATATACACATCTTTTTAATTGGAGTTTGTAGGTAACTTCACTGGAAACCTTCACGAGACAAAACTCGTCCACTGGGGATCATCTAGAAGTTTAACGGCTTGTTGCATATGCTAAATGCAATCGTGTTATCTACGAAAGTGATTTTATTTTGTTATGTTGTTATTTATTATTAGGGACTAGTAATGTTTAGGTTGGGGGGTGTGATTAACCGTAATTAAGACATAATTAAATAGGTAAATTGTGTTAGTTGAATAAAGTTAAACTAGTCAAAATAAATTAAATTAGGATTAGTGTGTGAATAAAGGATAGTGCATTAATTGTTGTTCTTTTCAGGGTTTTGTATGTCAAAGATACAAACTACTTGGGAGTCAATTGTATTAAAGCTACAAACTACTGAGGTGCTAATTATCAAAGCTTAAAACAAAGGGGGATCAAAGAATTCAAGGCCACCAAACAAGACTTTCATGTAATTCAAGGCCACCTAACAAGACTTTCAAAGAATTCAAGGCCACCAAACAAGACTTTCATGTAATTCAAGGCCACCTAACATGACTTTCATGTAATTCAAGGGCACCTAACATAACTTTCACCCTCTCTTGTTGCTTATAAATACCACCCCTTAGGACTTGTAAAACATTCATCTTTTGGTAGTGAAAAACCCTCTAAAAAGTATTATTGATTTCCTTATTGCTTATTGCTTTCTTTAAGTATTGCTTTCTTTTATTGTATTATTGTTTCATTTTAATTTATTGCTTTCTTTTACTTTAAGTATTGCTTTCTTTTATTGTGTTATTGCTTTCTTTTACTTCCATTGCTTGAGCTTCCTTCTTTCCTTAGAGGAGTGAAACTCTTCCACTTTTCTAGAGCTTTACCAAAGCCGTAAAGGGTGGAACATGATTCACTCATTCTTTGTCGAAGATCGGCTCCTTGTGTAAAGTGGTTTACCTTGTAACTCCTCTACTTGGAGGGATGAACATCACTCACTTTTCTAGCTTTAACAAAGCCATGAAGAGTGAGTAGTTTCTCATCCAATCTTTAGTAAGAGTGATTTTCCAGAAGTTATATTTATGCATTTCGTTTATGCTTAGCTCTGGTCTTTATTTCTTCATAATGTCTTCTCATCATATTGTTGTCTTTATTTTAAGCATGAATATCAAAATCTCTTAGCTGGCAAAACCAAGGGGAACCTCCACTTGGGTATACCATTTTCAACTCATTCTCCTCCCTTATTTCAGAGTTCAATGGTTCGGTTTGACTGGGTTGAGGGTGGATAACTTGGTGAGTCTTTGATATTCCGTGGGCCTAGTCACGGTTTATGCTTATATACTCACCAATCTTATCCCTAACTTCCCACGAATCAATCGTTCATTTATGCTCTATTGGAGGAGGGTTTCGAGTTGAGATGGTATTCCTATTGGACTGACCTCTTGGATTTGCCAACATTTGTTTCTCATTTTACTAGCATCAAAACAACTTCCAATAATCAAAGATTTTACACTTTCTTTCTACCAAAATCACCTTCCCCTTGGTTTACTTCCTTCCCCGTGGAAACGACCTTGGAATACCACCAAGTAAAACACGGTCCGTGAAAGTCTCCTTGCGCTTGGGGAGCATTTTTGTTCACAAACACACATATTTGACATTTCATTGATCCACCATTTCATTGCCCTTTCTTTTGACATCATCTCAAGGAGAGTGACACTCCCCTTCATCCATATACTATATATGCTAAAAGGTGATGTTTAGAGGTTAGGAAACAACAAGGAATTTTCTCAAGCACCTGCACTCGGTCCCTGATGAATAATAACTTGGGGTCTTGCCTCTGGGACTCAATCACCCTGCTCAGTAGGGAAGGCGTAGCTACCAAGCTCCCTAAAATGCCCTGAGCTTGATCCCTATAGTGTAGCCCGAGCTGTCCTATAATCTTAAGCATCTCCCACTCCCGAGAAGTCACATTAGCCAAGACTCCCCTTGACTTCTGGCTGAGTTCATCAGCCACCACGTTTGCCTTACCGAGATGGTAGTACAAAGTGAAATCATAATCCTCCAGGTACTCCATCCACCAGCATTGCCTCATGTTGAGGTCCCTCTATGTAAAAATATGCTTCAGATTTTATGGTCCAAAAATACCTCGAACTGTTTCCCGTATAAATAGTGGCGACAAGTCTTCAAGGCAAGAACAATGGCCGCCAACTCCATGTCATGCGTGGGATAATTCCTCTCATGATTCTTTAGGTGCTGAGAACCATAAGTCACCACCCTCCTGGACTGCATCAAAACACAACTGAGTCCGTCCTTGGAGGCATCACAGTATATTGTATACCTATGTCCCCTTTCCGGAACTATCAAAATAGGAGCAGAATTATGTTTCCACTTCAACTCCTGGAATGCCTTCTCACACTCATCATTCCACTCAAACTTGACCTCTTTCTAGGTAACTTGGTCATAGGTGCAGCTAGTCGGGAGAAGTCCTCCATGAACCTCCGGTAATACCCCATCAATCCAAGAAATTGCGTATCTAAAAAATTGACTTTGGCCTCTCCCAATTCATAACTGCCTCAACCTTCTTCGGGTCCACGGATACACCCGAGGCCGACACCACGTGGCCTAAGAATTTCACTTCCGTAAGCCAAAATTCACACTTGCTAAAGTTGGCGAACAATTGATAGTCTCTCAAGGTCTGAAGAACAACCCTCAAGTGACCCTCATGCTCCTCTTCAAACTTGGAGTAGATCAAGATGTCGTCAACAAAAATCACGACGAACTGATCCAAATAGACTCTGTGCATGAGATCCATGAATGCTGCTGGGGCATTCGTTAACCCAAATGACATTACTGTGAACTCGAAATGCCCGTACCGTGTTCTAAACTCCGTCTTAGGGATATCTACCTCCCTGATTCTCAACTGATGGTAGCTTGTGCAGAGATCTATCTTGGAGTAGACCCGCGCTCCTCTCATCTAATCAAATATATCATCAATCCTCAGCAAAGGGTACCTATTCTTGATGGTGACCCGGTTCAACTGCCTATAATCTATACACAACCAAAGAGTCTTATCTTTTTTCTTGGTAAACAACACCGGGGCGCCCCAAGGTGAAGTGCTCGGTCTAATAAACCTCTTATCCAACAATTCCTATAACTGGACCTTGAGTTATTACAACTCAGCTGGCGCCATTCTATGTGGAGTCATAGAAATAGGAGATGTACCCAGATGCAACTCAATGCTGAAATCTACATCTCTATGGAGAGATAATCCCGATAATTCATCCGAAAAGACGTCCTCATTCTCGCACACAACCCAAAGTAGACCCAACTCCTGTCTCACCTCGTTCTCCAAGGTAAGGCTCACAAGCCAACCCATTAACTGCCCGTGCCATCGAGAATCATACATGGCTTAGGGTAAAACGTCGTGTTTTTCCCCCTGAAACTTAAAACAAACATCGTTTGGTGTGTAGGCAGTTACCCGCTTCCGATCACAATCAATGACAACCAGATGTGCCGCCAACCAATCCATTCCAAGGATCACATCAAACTCTGACATGTCCATGACCCTAAGGTCAACAGTGAGTAAGACTCCCGAGATCTCTAACTCACAATCCTGACATATCTGATCAACACACACCCTAACTCCTAGGGGTGAATTCACATACAATGGCTCTTCCAAGGTGTCAACCTCTAAACCCAAATCCCTCATACATGATGCAGAAATAAAATGAATGCGATGCATCAAAATTAAATAATACTCTAGCCCATAAGCGAGAGAGTAGAAGTGTACCTTGTATAACCGATTGATCCACCGGCTCAGTCTGTGGCACCATGGCATAAACACGCCCTTGGGTTCCTGAAGTACTGGTTTGTGAGCCCTGTCCTCGGCCTTAACCTATGCCCTGGCCTTCTTGTGAAGTCCCTGCTCGTGTAGTGATAGGGGCCTGAGTAGACCCCTAGAACTGGTACTGGTTTTTCTAGCCCATTATGGGGTGGAGAGGAATAAAATGTGTCTGTACATATCCCATTGATGATTGGGACTGAGATAATGTCCCATAACTCTGAGATCCCTGCCTTTAAGGACAATCCTTCTTCATGTGACCCGATTGGTAACAATGATAGCAAATCCTCTGACCTACCAGATAGGTAGTCCTATAGTTTCCCCGCCTTAGGAGGAGTGACCTTGGCCTTAGCCCTGATAGTCACGGCCTTGTCCCTAAAACCTTGTGGGGTAGAAGTCCTCTACCTCTTCCCCGAACTAGAAAAAGAGGATTAACCTTCCTTCTTTCTATCCTTTGCACCAGCCTCCTGAATGTTCCTAGCATCATCCACCTCTCATTCAATGGTCATCGCTGTCTCGACCATTGAATCTAAATCTTCTAGGCGGACACCCACAATCTTTCCTCGGATGATAATTTCAAACCATCCTCAAACTTCCTCACCTTGGCTATATTAGTGGTCATGTAGTCGTCAGCAAAACAGGCTAACTCTGTGAACTTAGCCACATACTCCATCACCGTCATTGTTCATTGTCTCAAGTCTAAGAATTCCTGGGCCTTTGCATATCGAATTGCCGTTGGGAAGTACTTACCCATAAAGAGTTTTTGAAACTCTTCCCATGTCATAATTTCTAAGTTCTTGGCGGTGCTCACCCAATCCCACCACAATTGGGCTTCTCCTTCTAGCTGGAAAGCAGCTAGTCTTATCTTAGTGGCATCCAATGTGATTTCCATTGTCCCTAAGACTTTGTTGACTTGATAGAACCAATGGTCGGCCACCATCGAATCCACCCCTCCCTTAAAAACTGGAGGCTTGTGTGCCTTAAACTGTTGGAGGTTGGTTGAGCCTCCTTGATTCGCATTGGCACTAGCTTGTGCGACAGTAGCGGCCATCATGCCCATAGTCTCGTTAAATGCTTGTTAGTCGAAAGTCGATAGTGGTCGATTATTGTTCCGCCTGCTGCCTCGACGTCATCTTCCTCTACTAGCCATCTACACACATATAGAATAGCAATAGACCAACAACTTAGTATCCCAAAGTTAGGGATAAAGTTTACACCTTGAACTATCCCGTTCTCTTGTTTTTTGACTCCCAAGGTTATGTTTTCTAACCCTAGTGTCACTTTTCGATATACATTTTACCATGCATACCATTCACATATCACATATCACATAACATGTAGCACGTAGCATTTAAGCACATAATCATGAATGCACAATGCATGCAATGGTCTAGACCCATGCCCAACAACCCTAGGTAAATCGTATACCTATGCTCTAATACCAAGCTGTGACGCCCCTAAAATCGAGGGTCGTTATTTAATTCGTTGACCACTCGTCAACCCACGAAATTGACCGTGAGTGTCGCTTGATCCGACATCACGCTAATATTATTCCATTACCTAGAATTTTAACTCACACGTATTACTTGTGTTCCTTTAATCATTTAATCCAATCTAGGTCCAATATACCTCATTTAATGTTCATTTATATCATTGGAACCAAGGAAACCAAAGCCCAAAAGCATGACAAAATAATTTAAAATTTTCAGATTTTAGGAGACAGTACCAGTACTGCGTACCGGTACGGTTTGCCTTCTGAACAGACAATACCGGTACGCTTTTCCTTCTGGGCAGACTGTACCGGTACATAGTACCAGTATACTTTGTCCAGTTTTGCCCAATCCACCTGTTTTCGATTTCTAACCCATTCCAAAACCTACCTTTTTCATCCAAAACTTACTAAATCATATTTTTCACATATAATTTAATATATACAACATCTAATACAACCCATTCCATACATTTACATGCCAAATGGGATTTAAACAAAAGTTTTACAAAACTTCTTTTTCAAAAGTCATAACCCGGCTTTTCTGCATCGTTGATGCCCGAATGAGTGTTGTCCATCAGAGTGTAGTCCACGCCTGAAATATTTTTCCGTATAGGGTGAGCCATGCCCAGAGTATTTTCTACAGAGGCTACTCCCCAACCTAAGTGTATATGTAATGTTTACATGCAACATTTTCCAACAACTATCATTCCACCCAAGATTTAAGCAAATCAAAGTTAGAATCTCACATGCCATGCCATAAAATGAAATGATACCCATTCATGCAATTTACCCGAGTCTTTCCCGGCTCCACAACACATGCAATGACAATGTGTATAAAACCGAGCTTTTCTAGCTCTGGCCATTTACCTTCACCCCATGCTATGCAGTGAGTATTAAAATCGGGCTTTTCAAGCCCCCACCATTTGTGTTACACACCCAATGACTATTTAAAATCTCTCGGGTCTTTTTTGGGGTGAGTATTTATGGACTTACACCAACGGTCACCCAACCGACACGGAATTTATGAACTTCCACCAACGATTTCGCGTACACCGACACACTTTATGAGCTCTAATCCTAACAGAAGTGTGTATCCAAAATACCAAGCCTCTCACCTGAGGGATAGTCTAGCCCTTCTTGTTAACCTTGACCCAATTCTTTTTCATGCAACCGTGCGACTCAGCCAGATATTTAATCCAAATTTTTCAAGCCCACTCGTCAACCGCCAAGTTTGGTGTTTGATCAATGCATGCACTTACCCATACTCACACCCATGTCTCATGCTCAAGGATGTGATGTTCCCGTGCATATGCAATGTAATGCACCATTGCTATCTCAATGTCATGTCCACATGTAATGAATGTCATATGAGCAACTTTATCCACATGTATACGTATATCATGCAATTTATCACCAATTTCATCTCAATGTCAACATATCAAGGAGCATACGTCAACATTTCATTTCCAATAATAACTCACAAGCATGTTATTTCCTCATATATATCCCAATAACACACTTTATTCACGAATGCATAATTAAAACACATAGCAAACCCACATAATACCACGTTCTATGGAATTACAAGTAATTACCACATACCAATCCCAAGTTAGGAATTTAATTTAAATTAGGTCAATTTCGCATACCTAATTCAGCAAATCAACCGATTCCATCAACTCCACATCCATAGGCAAGTGATATATATCTCTATCAACCTACCCATTACATAAAATACCCTAATTTATAAAATAAACCCTAGTAGGACGGAACCCTACCTCTTGAAGAGTAAAGAACGACCATAGGAAGTCCCAAGAACCCACTTCTAGCCCAAATCCCAAGCTTCCAAAAAAATCTCGTACCTTGATTTTTGGTAAAACCCATTATTTTTGGTACGTAGGCATAGCCCTTGATGAGGGGAGCAACTTTTCCTCTTGGCCCGAGTGGATCCGAGCACTCGATCTCCGTAGATTATAGAGAGAAGGTGAAGAACTCAAGATTTTTCCCTCTCTTCTTCCTCACGTTGGAACCGGCCGTAGAAATAGGGAGAAAATCAGATTTTCTTCCCTATTTATAGTCTTTGAATACTTGGCCCACAACGCGCCACACGACCCACTTTTTTCGGATTCGTTTTCACCCTTAAAAGATTAAATTTCGTCTCAGTTCATGTTCAAAATAATTTTATTTTAATTTACTTTAAAATATTTTCCAAATTTTGAATTTTTATAAAAAATCTCATTTTTGGGTGACCCGAGACTCGATCACCTCGTAAAAAGTAAAAATCTAACTATCTCAGAATTCGATGAAATTTAACAGGGTAACTAGATTTCCCAAGACGAATTCAATGGTAAGGTCCATTTCATCATTTGAGATCTAAAAAAATTTAAGTTTCAACCCATACTATAGCAACAAATACCCGTTTTACCCTTTTTGTAAAAATTTAATTTACTAGGTTTTACATGCTCTATACCATCTTCCCTAGTTGCCTCAGAGAGTCAGCCATGAAATGATTTTACAGTCTTCCGAGAGGCTCAGTAGATGGTTGGGCACAGCTTGTCGAACAATTCACGACTTGGTTCATAACTAGTAGCCGTCAACCCAAAGATGTCGGGGCATTGTTAATGCTGAACGAGAAGAACAATGAAACCTTGCAAGAATATGCTCATCATTACTGGGAGATGATCAACAAAATAGAAGCTTGCAATCCAGAGATCGTTGTGGCATCTTTTAAAGTAGGATTGCCAAAAGAAAATATGTTATATCAATCCCTCACCAGAAGACCCACCATGGACATGGAAGAGCTAATGGCCCGGATTGAGAAGTATGCCAATGTGGATGATGACCTGGTGAGAGATCTTGGGAGGGGAGCGGTTCAGAAGGAAGCAGACCGACAGAGATAAACCTGTTGACCATACTAGGGATACTAGCATAAGGACTAAAAAGGAAGGGTTTCCTCCCAAACCCCCATTTATGGGGGTTAACACAGTGTTCAAGGAACCTATATACAAGATATTAACTCAGATCAAGGTAAAGTCGTACTTCAAATGGCCCAATAAGCTAACTGACGATGGCGATCCCTCTAAGAGAAACCCCAATTTTAGATGTTCCTATCATTGGGATATGGGGCATATGACCAAGGATTGTCGATCACTGAAGCAACATCTGGAGGTTTTGGTCCAGGCAAGGCACCTCTCCCAGTTCATAGCAAGTGGAGGAGAAAAGGCTACTGTAGGAGGAACCAAAATCCAAGGGGACCAAATTACCACGACTGGAGTCATCGACGTAATCCATTCTACAACAAATCCCTAGATGGTAGCAAATAACGCCATTAGGGCGTATATACAGAAAGCCGTCAAGGAGAGAGAACTCTATCAATTGAGTTTATCCCCCAAAGTTAAGAGTAAGAAGATGAAGTTAGGGGATGCAACCGAAGTAATCTACTTCTCCGAGTAGGATTAGATTGGGATGCACTAGTCACATAATTATGTGTCAGTGGTCACCCTCCAAATCATAAACTACGATGTAAAGAGGGTGCTAATCGACCCAGGAAGCTCTTCAAAGATTATGTACATGGACCTTTCAGAAGCTTAGACTCAAGCAAGAGGACCTCAAGCCGACTAACCCCCATTGGTCAGCTTTAGTGGAAAAAAAGTTCTACCAAGGGGAAAAGTCATGCTTTTAGTGAAAATAGGCCCAATCAAAATCATGACTGAATTCTTGGTAGTTGATACGACTTTGGGGTACAATGCCATCATGGGTCGTACCTGGCTTCATGAAATGAAGGCAGTACCATCAATGTACCACCAGATGCTCAGATTCCCCTTGGCGAATGGAATAGTAAATATCTGAGGAGACTAGGTGAGCTCAAGGACTTGTTTGCTAGCATCAGTAAATGGAAAAGATAGAGGAGAAGTACGCAACTGAAGCTCAGCTCCAGAAACAGTGAAAGAGCAATCAAAGTTCAGTGGTCCGATCATTGTTGTAGAACCAACCACTGAACTATCGAAGACTTGTCTAAAGTGCATTTAGACACAGATGAGGAAAAGTACATTCTTTTGGGGGCTTCTTTAAAGCCCGTGGAACGCCAAGAACTTGTTTCTTTGCTGAAAGAATACGCCAATATTTTCCCTTGGACAACATATGAAATGTGTGGCGTCCTATCTGAGGTGGCATGTCATCGGTTGAGCGTTGACTCCAGTTTTAAGCCAGTAAAACAGAAGCTGAGAAGGTCGACACCACAACACCAGGAATGATAAAATAAGAGGTGGCACGGTTTCTGGAGTCACAGATCATTAGGGAGGTACAATACCCAACCTAGTTGTCCAACATTGTGGTCGTCAAGAAAAAAAATGGAAAGTAGAGGATTTGCATCGACTTCACTGACCTCAATAAAGCGTGCCCAAAGGACAGCTTCCCCTTACAAAAGATAGATCAGCTAGTTGACATAACTGTTGGCCATGGACGAATGATTTTTGGATGCATATAGAAGTTATCATCAAATCTCCCTTGCCGAGCAAGATCAAGAAAAGACATCCTTTATAACACCTGAAGGGACTTACTGTTACAAGGTACTACCCTTTGGGCTGAAGAATGCATGTGCCACTTATAAAAGATTGGTGACAAAAATATTTTCCCACATGTTGGGTGTCACAATGGAGGTTTACATTGATAACATGGTGGCGAAAATCCAAAGGGTTATCGATCATTGCACCGACCTAAGATATACCTTTGACATACTTCAAAAATACTAAATGAAGCTCAATGCCTCAAAATGTGCATTCGAGATTGGCTTTGGGAAGTTCCTTGGGTTTTCGGTGACTCACCATGGAATGGAGGTAAATCCCGACCAAGTAAGGGCGATAACAGACCTACAACCGCCAAAAACAAGGAAGGAAGTGCAAAGGCTAACAGGGATGGCAGATGTGTTAGGTAGATTCATATCCTGAGCTTCTAATAAATGCAGATCTTTCTTCCAATCAATCAAAGGAAAGAGAGGACTGCTCTAGAGTCAAGAATGTGAAGAGGCACTTATAAATTTAAAGGTCTACTTGGCATCCCCGCCAATTTTGACGACACCATTCCCCGAGGAGCGTTTGCTGCTTTATTTGGCTGTATCAGAGCACACAATTAGTGGAGCTCTAATAAGAACTAACCAAGCGAATCTAAGCCCTGTGTACTACGTAAGCAAAATACTCCTGGATGCCGAATCAAGGTACACACTACTAGAAAATCTAGCACTGGCTTTGGTGAGCTCAGCTAGGAAATTGTGCCATTACTTTTAGGCGCACCAGATTGTTGTGCTCATAGATCAGCCCATACAAGCCCTTTTTAAAAAATTTGAACTGTCCAGGTGCATTGCAAAATAGGCGGTGGAGTTCGGTGAGTATGATAGCGTGTTTAAACCAAGAACTGCAATCAAAGCACTAATTGTGGCTGATTTTATCGCCGAATTTCACCCCAAGCAAAGCTCGAGCCTATGTTAAAAACCCAAATCCAATGAAGAGCAAGTTCTTGGGGATAAATGGAGCCTTTTCATGGATGGATCGTTGAACCATAAAGGATCAAGCATAGGGATCATACTGAAGAGCCCAAATGGATGTGTATTGGAAAAAGCCATTAGACTCGGCTTTAAAGCCTTGAACGACGAAGCAGAATATGAGGCCTTGATAGTAGATGTGAGGTTTATAGTCAGTTTGGGGCTGAGAAAGCTCCAGATATTTTCTGACTCATAGTTAGTGATGAATTAGATAATAGAGGAGTATATGGCAAAAAATGAGAGGATTGTGGTTTACCATGCCGCAATAGAGAAAGAGTTAGGTCAAATACCATAGTACTCCATCCAATATGTAGGAAGAACTCGAAATGCCCATGTTGATGCTTTGGCATCATTGGCTTTTGCCATCGATCAAGAGAATGATAGAACAATCACTATCGATTTCAACTCGAACTGAGCATTTCAGCAACATGCTCGGAGGAAATTTTGTTTGGAGGCTTAGAACCAAGTTGGATGGTGCAATCATTGCCTACCTAAGGAGTGGAGATTTGTCCGAAGACAATAAGCAGACGCATAAGTTGGGATTAAAAACAGCCAAGTTTTGGTTATCTCCAAAAGAGGAACAATATCAACAATCATTCGGAGGCTCGTATCTGAAGTGTGTCCATTTGAAGCAGGTTCTAGAATTTCTATCTAAAATACATGACGGTAGTTGTGGTGCACATACTGGTGGAAGATCGATGGCTCACCAAGCCATTTCCTAGGGGTTTTGGTGGCTATACATGCAGAAGGACGCGCAACATTTTGTTAGGCGATGTGAAAAATGTCAAAAATTCTCCCCAATACCGAGGAGGCCAGCCTAGGAGTTACTTCCACTGGCTAGCCCATGGCCGTTCAACAAATTAAGTTTGGATATAGTAGGTCCACTACCACGGGCCCTTGGGGACAAGCGTTTTCTTCTCATTGCGGCAGATTACTTCACAAAATGGATAGAGGCGGAGCCCTTAGCAATCATACGAGACAATGACATAAGGAAATTTGTGTGGAAAAATATCATTACTAGGTTCAACATACCTAATGCTCTCGTGTTTGACAATGGGACTCAGTTTGAAAGTGACCCCTTTAAGGCTTTTTATTAGCAATATGGGATTCGAAACCATTATTCCACTCCAGAGTACCCTCAGAGTAATGGGCAGGAAAAAATATCAAACAAAACAATCATTGAAGGTATTAAGAAGAGGCTGGAAAATGTGAAAGAAATGTGGGTGGAAGAGCTACCTAGCATTCTATGGACATACATAACCATGCCTCGGCGCTCTATAGGAGAAACCTCGTTCGCCCTTGCTTATGGGATAGAGGTTGTAATACCACTAGAAATTAGTTTACCAAATTTGAGAACCGAGCTCATCTCCATTGGAGATAATGACATCGTCATTCTCGGCAGCTTGATCTGATTAATGAGAAAAAGGGACCACACAATGATACAGATGTCATCTTATCGGTGGCAAATATCCTGAGCTTACAACAAAAAGATTAATCCTCACACTTTTTCCCTCGGGGATCTAATCCTTAGGCGCGTTATGGGATCGGCTAAAAATCTTGCGCATGGAAAGCTCGGCGCCAACTAGGAAGGGCCATATAAAATAATATAAGTAGGAGGCAGTGGATACTATGAGCTTGAAACTATAGACCATAAAATGGTACCATAGCCTTGGAACTCTTAAAACTTGTGAAAATTCTATTCTAAAAGTACCTTTTGAAATGCGAACTTTGAAGTACCTTCGGGAAAATAAGGGTGCCCCTTATTGAGAGACTCTGAAAGGATGATGTATGGTCAACCGTTTATTGAATAAATGTATTACAAAGAATATGAATAAAAATTCTCAGTCTTCTGGATATACAGTGTTAGCAAGTTATGTGCATCCTACTGCCAAGGCGGGGAGGCAAAAATTCTGATAGAAGTATAAGCTTAAATTAGGCGCAGCCACCCGATCAAATCCAGGCCCTCGATTAGGCATGACGATGTAAGTCGAATGGATAGTGATTTGAGTCCAATTAGATCGATGGGATGATGCGAACGTAGAAACAGTCTCTTAGAGCGCCCAAGTGGCCAGAGTCTTTATTTCTATGCGACAATCGAGCTTTTTGAAGGAAGATCGAGTAGAGGCCATAACTTCAAGAGCTATAATTTGTTTAAGTGATGATGGTCCTTACTTTGGGATTGAGCTCTTCGAAGAAAGGCCAAGTATAGGTCGTAACTTCAAGAGCTATAATTTGTTTAAATAGTGATGGTCCTTACTCTGGGATCGAGCTCTTCGAAGAAAGGCCAAGCAGAGGCCATAACTTCAAGAGCTATAATTTGTTTAAGTAATGATGATCCTTAATTTGGGACCGAGCTCTTCAAAGAAAGGTAGAATAGAGGCCATAATTTCAAGAGGTATAATTTGTTTAAGTAATGATGGCCTTATTTTTGGACTGAGCTCTTTGAAGAAAGACCGAGTAAAAGTCGTAACTTAAAGAGCTATAATTTGTTTAATTAATAATGGTCCTTACTTTGGGACCGAGCTCTTCAAAGGAAGGCTGAGTCGATGCCATAACTTCAAGACCTATAAATTGTTAAAGTGATGATAGTCCTTACTTTGGGACCAAGCTCTTCGAAGAAAGGCCGAGTAGAGGTCGTAAATTCAAGAGCAATAATTTTTTTAAATATTGATGGTTCTTACTTTGGGACCGAGCTCTTTGAAAAAAAAAGGTCAAGTAGAGGCCATAAATTTTCAAGCAACCCTTTATTATAATCACTAATTGAATAAAGATCAAGATTAAAAAAAAGATATATAAACAGAAACCAAGTGCAAAAGAATTAGACGAAGAAACTTTCATTATATATCCAAAAAAGAAAGAGGTCACAAAGGTAAACAAAAAAGTCTTTCAAAGTGTCTTTCAGGTTGATGGAGGCTAGGACGAGCTATCTAGTGAATGATGGGTGTAGAGTTCTAAGTTCTAAAGATTGGCGCACCTCAGCAGTAGTCATAGCAGCATGCCAACCCCTATTAAAGAATGTCTTCTCTAAAATAGGAATCTGGAGAGACAAATCATTTTCAGCCTTCTCCATCCTCTATTAGAAAATCCAAGTCTTCCTGGCTCTTGGCTTCAACCTTGAATTTTTCAAATTCTTCCAAGAGGCTGGAGTAATCAAGCTGGGATTGTGAAAGTTCCATGTTGGCTTCATGCTCAGATGCCTTCAGGATCTTAACCTATACAGCAAGCTTCTTGTTCTCATCTATCAGGCTAAGCATTTGAGCTTGGAGAACTAGCATTTCTTCACAGAGTTTGACGTACTCTTCATCAAATGACTCTTTCTTCACGAAGGCCGAAGCACGGGCATGAATGGCTTCCTTTATAGCCTTGTCGTTTTTGGCCATCTTGGCCTCCACCTCATGAACTTTCTGAAACCCCTGCAAGCATCAAGGATAAGATCTATAAGGGTTATCTAATAGAAAATATAGGAGGAAAAAGTACCAGAACCATCTGCTAAAATGGCTTGACTCTTGATCTCATCATCTAACAATGCCTCATTAGCGACCAAGTCACGAGGTAGAATCATTCCCTTGGAAATTCCTATTCCCACGTTAAAGTCCTCAGCAGCAGAATCCTTTATGTTAATCTCCTTCTTTTTAGCCTTCAAAAAAAGCTTGAAAGGAGGGATTGCAGGCTCAGAAGGACTTGTATCAAGCTTTGAGGCCTTGCATTGTTTGGAGGCAGGGTCGACATCTAGCTCAAGGAATGACTCAGATGGATCAATACAAGGTTGATTTAGCTCAATCAAAGGAGGATTATGAGTTCAATGATAGTGGTCGGCTCGGGAATAAAGTTGGATGAGGCTTGAGTCATGCCATCTGAAAGGGCCACTAGCTGAACCTTTGAGGTTGGCTTGGCGGAGACTGTTTTAATGGGGCTCTCAAGGTTAATGGGTTCTTGCAAAGGAGTTGAAGGTTCAGCAGAAGACAGAAAATTCAGAAAGTTCTTGACTAGTCTGGCTCTTCTAGAAGGACCAGGCAGGGACTTCTTGCGAGATCGAGGGGTTTGATCCCAAGTAGCTTGAATGGACTGCGGTCTTGGCCAGGGTGGCATTGGGTCGAGAGGGAACAACAATGAAAGACATATAAGTTGGAGTGTAACCGAGTAGTGTGTGTGCTGCTTGGCAGAAGAGTGAGTTGTTGAAATTCCACACCTTCTTCAATTCATCCATCTTAACTGCTTGGCCTAGAATCCTTCCTTTCACAGTCTCGCCTATGTAAACGAGCAAATAGTTTAAAAAAAAAAAGGAAGTTGGTAAAGAGACGTAAAATCCCTAATTATCTGGTGTGCTTTGTTTATGTAGGCATCGATACGAAGGGGTTACACCAACAGCATATTCACAGTTTCCAAAAACAAAAACAACATCATTTTTGTGGCCTTTATTTGAATCAGGGAGATGAGTCACTAAATATCAGTCCTTCTTCCCTACCGCATGGTAGTAGTTGTCTCCAGCTGGTTTGATGATATAGCAATACAACATCTCCCATAATCCTAGACTCGGGTTTAGAAGTTTGTTCAGAGTAGCCACTCCCATCACAATTCTAAAGAAATTGGGGCATCATTGAATAGGGCACAGCTTCATTGCTGACAGCACCCAAAGAAGCAGAGGGTCAAGTGGAAAATGAACACCACCTTTGGTGATTGCACGAGTATGAACATGAATACTCTATCTGGTTTCTATTAATGGTTCATCAATACTAACAACTCGTACATTAACGTTGTCTGAAATGTTGTATTTGGCTCTGAAGGCAAGAATATTAAAAGGAACATGGGGAGTCGTAAAGGGATTAACTGAAGCCCAAGAGGCAATCATACAACTGTGAGTTATATGCCGCCAAAAAATAAGGTGCATGTCTCGATGGAACATGCAATGATGGTCTGATAGCATGAAACGACTGACAGGCAAGAATTTGTCACACATTTCCTAAGGGCAAATGAAGAGACACTATGTTCTTGCTGACACATGTAGGGGGTATTTAATGCCCTTATGTGAGGATAGGAGGACAGAACATGTGGAAAAAATAGTAGACACTGCCATTAGTGAAAAATGACCAAGTTGTTTAAACAGATCAATACAAAGAGAATGTGCTTGTCTTTGGTTATGACCGAGCTATTCAAAATAGCAACGTGATACTAAAGGGACGCCTATGATTCAGGCATTCTAGTAAAACGAATGGGCATAATCTTCGGCTCGGTAGAGGGAACTGCAAGAAAAATTTTAGTAACCTCCTAACAAAATCACTCGATTGAGGGAAGGTGTGCCACCTTGAATTGATAATCATGGAAACTCTAACAGAAGGAAATCCTTTAAATAACAAAGAAATACTAGGCGAAAGGTATGCTGAATTCTCCTTACATTGTTATTCTTTACTCTCTTCCATTACTAACTTAAACATCAGAGTGTCTTCGATCGAAGCACTTCAATCTTGAGCAGTGTGTTCGTTTTGTAGGAAATAAAGGCGAAGAGTGCAAATCTTGAATTTGTTCACGTGAGAGGCATCCTTCACTCATTCTTGTGAGAGGTAAATCAATTTTTTGCCTCTTACAGACTACTTTTAACATTAATTTTGTATTCAATAAAATTGTTTGCACCAACTAATTGGGTAGAATCACAATAATATGGATATTCAGTGGTAGTTTTCATTTTTCAGGGAAAGGTGTTGGTGGTTAAGGATGTTTAGTGGAAGTTAGAAAGATGCATTTATCTAACAATTTACATTGATGTTGTATACAAAAATTTGATTAGAGGAAATAGTAATGGAACAACCTCAACGGTTAAATGTTTAATTCATTTTGATTACGGGAGGCCCATTCGACCCGATTCCCCCAAACTACAGGTAAGGTGCTTAGACATTATTTGAGGCAAGGGCATGGACTAGAAGTCCGAGTCCACCTAGCCCATAATATTGCATTTCTCACTTGCTCTTATAGATTCACGTCCATTAAAAACAATCCTAAGCTAATCTATAAGAACAAGTGAACAAACCATCAAAAACAATAAATTCATCTCAATCAAAAGAAAAATCAATGGTAGAGCATACATTAGAAAATCACAATTTCTAATAAGTAAGCCATATGTTTTTAATGGAATAAATGGAACTAATAGGCTTACCTTTGAATAAGGCTAATAATCGAGCCGAGTTTTGCAAGGTCAAACCGAGCCTGTTGAACTTGTTTTTTCTAAACGAGTCTAAAAAATTATTTAAACTTACTCGAGTAGGTCGACTATTATACATATAAATGAGCTGAGATTTACAAAGTCGAGTTGAGCCTTTTTAGAAAACGATCCTAAAAAATTATTTAACCTCGACTTGTTTACAAAATGGACAAGCCCTAACCGAAAGCAAGACAAATTGTGCCCAAATACCTTGACTCTATTATCAGCCCTACCCGTGAATGAGTATGATTCCTTAAGTGCTATAAATCAATTGGTTTTAACTACTATGAAATAGGAACTAATTATAAGAAAAACAAAGAGGTAAATTTATGTTATTTCCAAGTGGGAGTTCACTTCAATACCGCCCCTTTACTTTGTTTGTTTGCCATCTGTCCATTAAAAAACAAAATTTAAAAACTCATAACTGGTTTCACAGGTATATAACCACTTTTGGGGGGTAATGAACCACTGTTTTAGGGGAAATTACAACTTTTGATTAAGGTACCACCTTTTGGTTTAGATTAACACTTTTAGGGAGTAAGGTTGCCATTTGTGGGACTAAATTACCAATTTTTAGCTGAGGTTATAATTATTTGGGGGTAAGACTATCACGTTGAAGGATAAAGAACCACTTTTATAGGGTAAATTATATCTTTTGGAATAATTTCACCACCTTTTGGGTGGTAAGTTACCACCTTTTGGATTAGATTACTATTTTTTAGGAGTAATGTTACCAATTTGTAGGGCTAAATTAGCATTGAATGTTAATTTAGTGTTAATTACTCAAACAGTGGTAATTACCCAAAAAAGTATAACCTTAACCCAAAAAGTGATAATCTAACCCAAAAGGTGGTGAATTTATCTAAGGTTCCTTACCCCAAAAAATGGTAGCGTACCCCTAAAAAGTAGAAACCTTACCCCCAACAAATGGTAATTTAGTCCAATAAAGTGATTACCTCATTCCTAAAAAGTGGTGATCGAACCCATAAAGTGGTAATCTAACTCAAAAGGTGGTGAAATTATCCCAAAAGATGTAATTTACCCTAAATTGGGTAAGCTTACCCCAAAAAAATGGTAACTTTACCCAAAACATTATAACCTCACCTAAAAAGTGGCAACTTAGTCCCACAAAATGGTGATATTACTCCCAAAAAGTGTTAATCTAACCCAAAAGGTAGTAACTTACATCCCCAAAAATTGTTAACCAAAAGTTGTAATTTATATTAAAATAGTGGTTCCTTATCCCTGAAAGTTGTAACTTAGTCCGTCTACTATGTCTTTTCTTTTTTAAAAACAAATTGCATTGTCCTTTTCTCTCAGCTAATTAATTTAAACGTAATTTATTTATATTAATGATTTTAATATGGGTCTTTTTAAAAAAAAAAAAAATTGTATTAGTCATTTTCCCTCACCTACTTACCTATTTTGTGGGTAATTGATTAGTGGATAACCGATAAAAAGTAAGATATCTCATCAATAGGGGGTTCGGGCAACAGACTATAGCCAAGTCTTGAGAGGGCAAGTTTTGGCCTAGTTTAGATTCCAACGAATTAGGCTCAACCATTGAGAGTTCGGTGTCAATCTCACCATATGCTTCCTCACACACATTTAGAAGGCTATATTGGTGGCCAAAGGATACATACAAGAGTATGGAGTCAAGCCCCTTTAGAGATAGGGGGAGTCTTGCCCTTTAAAACCTCAGTTCTTTGTATTCTTTCTATCGTGTAAAAGGTTGGCTTCTTTACCAACTCAATGGGTAGAATTATTTTATACTAGCAATCTTAAGAAAAAGGTGTATATGGCTTTACCTTCAAGTTTTGCTTGTGAAGGAAAATGGCATGTAGTCTATCGGCTCCATCAAGCAATTTATGGGTTGAAACAAACAGTTTACTAGTAAAAGGGCTCAAAAGCAATAGTAGAATTCACTTTTACAAAATCCAAAATAACCATTGCAAGGAGGAATCGACATTTATCCCTTCCCATTGTGAGGGAAGGTTGGATTCATAGATGTACTGATAACATTGATGCCAACTATTCTTTAATATAAAATAACTCCCCCTTCAGATGCAGAGAATTCAAGCTCATATCGAATAGGCAAGAAGGAAAGAAAGGCTCTGGTGAGAGTTTAAATCCATATGAAGAAAAATTGGTTGTGATAGAAAAGTTGTGAAAGAAAAAGTTGCAAGAATAAGCACTCCTCTTGGAATTGAAGCAGTTCCTAAATCAACTCTTAGAACAACTAGGCCACTTTGCGTAATTAAATCAACAGTTAACCCTATACAAAATAGTCAATGCTCATTTAGCGCACCTTACTTGTGACACCCCAAATTCCCGGGAACCACTTAATCACTAGTTAAACTACAAATTACCCTTGATACCGTTGTTATGCTTAGATATCAAGCTGTGACGCCCCAATTTATGAGGGTCCTAATTACCCGTTAAGCCTTGTTAATTTAACCAAGGCTTTGATACCAAGCTGTGATGCCCTAAAATCTGGGGGTCTGTAATTAACCCGTTGATCATCCATCAACCAATGAAATAACCCATTATACTGCTTAACTTGAAACACGTAGTGATATCCCATTCTCTGAGATCCATAACTTCAACAAAATCTGGGCGAAATCTCTTTTGCCCCAATGACCACACCGAGTCCAAGATCAACATCGAAGATATTGAATATTAATTAAAAACTGAAGGGGTGGCTCCCTTTATTACACGTGTTATGACATTAAATAGATTCACGTGAGGATTACAATACAAGGCAGGTGAGGAAGACATCAGTCACTCAGTCAATAGACCTAGCCGAATTGATCAATGAGTTCGACAAGCAAAGAAAGAGCTCGGCTATTACTAAACCATGTTGTTCAATGTATTCAGTGAGCAATGAGAGAGTTCGATTCTTTTCGAGACCCAGCTAATTGAAATAGTAAATGGAAAGATAAGGATACGCCTTTAACTCAGACATTTTGGCTAAACGAATCAACAAAATTATAGGCCTGGCAGGAGAAATTGTTAGAGAGATAAAAGCAATTTTTTAAACTAAATCGCTTAATTGAGGGAAGGTGTGCCACCTTGAAATGAGAATCATAGAGACCCTAAACTAAATAGGGATCTATAAAATGTACAAGGAGCCATGGTGAAAGGTACGCTGAACTCTCCTTGTCCATTGGCAATTCAATCAATTCACATACTGACTTAAGCATCGGAGTGCTTTCGATCGAATCACTTCAATCTTGGGTAGTTTGCACATTTTGTAAGAACAAAGGACTGGGAGATCAAGTCTAGCAAGACTCCTTTTTCCATAAATACCAAATCTCATTCCATTGAGGGGTAATTCCATTTTTTGCCTCTTACATTTTTTGGCGCTATCTGTGGGGAGATTTTCATCAATCCGAACAAAAAGCTACGATTTCAAGACTCAAAAGTGCCATTGGATCACCTGTAGGCAATTTTACCTTGGGTAATTCTGATCTGGTATCACTTCTATCTGATAGCAACGTTAGGTTGCATGTCAACAAAAACCCATCTAGACCCCACGAGGATGACGAGGTATCCTCAGTAAGTTTCAAACCATCCAAGAATCAAAACCAACAAATTGTAGATCATGGTGAATCCCTCTGTGCTGAGGGGGAGAGTCACTCCTTGGCTAAGTTGGTCCAATCCTTGTAGAACCGACTTGATACGCATGATAAGCTATTCAAGAAATACCACGCCAGGGAAAAAGATCTAATAAAAGCGAACAAGGAAGTCAAGGCCAACCTAAAGGAGATGAATAGGAAAAAGAAGTATGTAAGGGAAAACCAACAAGGAAGTTCAGAAAGGAAACACGATAGAACCAAAAATGCCGATGAAGTTAAAACTCATGGAAGTAGTTCATCATTGAAGAACTCAACAACCATTTGAAAAGACCATAACAGAGATCAGCTAGAGACCTAGCCAGAAGAGCAACAGGAGAATACGGAGACAAATTGAAGTCATCCCTTTTCACTTCATGGATCGAAAGGGGGTTAATCCCGAGTAAATTTACCATCCCAAATTTCAAGCTTTATGATGGAAAGACAGACCTAGCCTCCCACATCAGGCATTATAGACAATTGATGACCATTCATCAGAGGAACAAACTCCTGCTCTGCACAATCTTCCCTAGCAGTCTCGGGGTGTCAACCATGAAGTGGTTTGACTGCTTGCCGAAGGTGTAGATAGACAGATGGTCACAATTAGTCGAGCAGTTCATAGCTCGATTCATTACAAGCAGCAAACAACCCATGGATGTCAGGGCTTTGCTGACATTGAAGAAGCGAAATAATGAAAATTTGCGAGAGTACGTTCATCGCTACTGGGAGATGATGAATGAGGTAGAAGCTTGTAATCCTGAAATTGCAATAGCATCCTTCAAGATTAGGTTGACAAAGGAGAATCCTTTGTACCAATCCCTAACTAGGAGGCCTGCCACAGACCTAGAAGAACTGATGGTGAGAGTCGAGAAGTACGCTAAAGTTAATGACGACTTATCCAGAGATGTTGGTAAGGATCATCAGAGCAGAAGATAGTTTAGACGTGATAAGCAGACCGAACCAAACAAAGAGAGAGTAAGGAACAATGAGAAAGAAGGATTTCCCCAGAAATCTCCATTGATTGGGGTAAACATACTATTCAAGGAGCCAATATATAAGATATTGACTCAGATCAAGGGGAAGTCATTCTTTAAGTGTCCCAATAAGCTAACGGGGGAACCTTCAAAATGGAATCCAAACTTCAAGTGCTCATATCATCAGTATGTAGGTCATAGACCAAAAATTTTCGATTTTTGAAGCAGCATTTGGAAGAATTGGTCCAAGCTAGACATCTCCGCGAGTTCATAGAAGATGGTGCAAGAGTCGATAGAGGAAGGACTGAGCCAAAAGGAGACCAGACCATAGCAGTGGGGGTAATAAATGTTATCCATGCTGCAACGAATTTGCAGATGTCAACGAATAACGCTGCTAGGGTATATATTCAGAAAGCTATAAAAGAAAGAGAAGTCTATCAGTGCGATAGACCCCAGAGGTTAGGAATAAAAGGATTAAGGTGGAAGAGTCAACCGAGGCCATCTGCTTCACCAAGTAGGATTTGGTCGAGGTTTATCAGCCACACAATGACACGTTAGTTGTAATGCTTCAGATTGCAAATTACGATGTTAGGAGGGTTCTGATTGATCCACGAGGATCTTAAGCCCTCAAACACTCCACTAATTGGCTTTAGTGGAAAAACAGTTCTTCCTAGGGGAAAGATCGCGCTGCCTGTGAAGACTAGACCAGTTTGCGTCATGACTAAATTTTGGTAGTTGACACGGTCTCGACGTATAACGTAATTATGAGGCGATCTTGGCTACATGAAATGAAGGTGATACCATCAACGTACCATTAGACGCTAAGATTCCCTTTGTCCAAAGGAATAGTCAATATTAGAGAAGACCAAGTAAGTTCTAGAACTTGCTTACTTGCCTCAATCAAAACCAGAGACTGAGTAGAGACTCGAGAAAGGAGCTTGGTAGCCGAAGAGATTAAATAGCAATCAATGCATGATAGCTCGGCTGAATACATTGACCAAATTATCATGAAAAGCCCTAAAATACCTGTAGGCACAGAGAAAGAATTTATCGACCGAACAATCAAAGAATTGTCTAGAGTACCTTTAGACAAGGATGGAGACTAGGATAAGTACTTTTTGTTGGGAGCGGCTCTTAGCCCCGAACAGCAAAATGAGCTCGTCACCCTACTCCAAGAATATGCCGATGTTTTTGTTTGGAGCACGAGTGATATGCCCGGTGTACCATCCAAAGTGGCATGTCACCAACTGAACGTCGACCTTAGTTTCAAGCTAGTCAAGCAAGGAGGTTGGCACCTCAACATCAGGAAGCAGTGAAAGAGGAAGTGGCATGATTGCTGGAGTCTAAAATATCAAGGAAGTACAATATTCGACCTGATAGTCAAACACTATGATGGTAAAGAAGAAGAATGGGAAATGGAGAGTTTATATTGACTTTACCGACCTTAACAAAGCCTATCCAAAAGATAGCTTCCCCCTACCTATGATAGATCAATTGGTTGACGCAACTGTCGATCATGAGCAAATGAACTTCTTGGATGCCTATAGAGGATACCACCAGATCCCCCTTGACGAAGAGGATCAAGAAAAGACTATCTTCATAATGCCTGCAGGAACATACTGCTACAAGGTAATGGCTTAAAGAATGCAGGAGAGACATATCAAAGGTTGGTAACCAAGATGTTCTCACACATGATAGGTAGCATCATAGAAGTCTACATCGACGACATGGTGGTTAAAAGTCAAAGAGCCACCAATCATTGCTCCGACCTAAGAAGCACATTCGACGTCCTTCGAATGTTCAAAATGAAGTTAAATGCCTCGAAATGTGCATTCGAGGTTGGATCAGGGAAGTTTCTTGGTTTCCTGGTTACCCACCGAGGCATAGAGGTAAATCCCGATCAGGTAAAGGCCATTGCAGAACTACAATCACCTTGGATTGTAAAAAAGGTACAAAGACTAATAGGAATGGCAGCTGCGCTCGACAGGTTCATTTCCCGAACATCAAACAAATGCAGACCCTTTTTCATGTCAATCAAAGGAAAGAAGGGAGCACTTTGGAATCAAGAGTGTGAGGAAGGATTTTTAAATTGTAAGGCACACTTGGCCTCCCCACCAATCCTTTCAACTCTATCGCCCGAGGAAAGCCTATTTCTCTACCTAGCTGTATCTGAACATGTGGTGAGTGGCGCACTGATGATGAACGATCGTGAAAAGTTAAGACATGTTTATTATGTGAGCAAGATGCTCTTAGATGCAGAATCAAGATATACTCTATTGGAGAAGCTCGCGCTCACACTAATTAGTTCGGCTAGGAAGCTCATACATTACTTTCAAGCTCACTAAATCACAGTGCTCACTAACCAGTCGTTGAAGTCCCTCTTTCAGAAAACTGACCTATCAGGACGCATTGCCAAATGGGAAGTCGAACTCGGGGAGTTTAACATTGTGTTTGTGCCGAGGAAAGCAATCAAAGGCCAGATAGTGGCAAACTTCATTGCTGAATTTCAACCTAAAGATAATTCAGGGCAAAACAACCAGATTAATGACAATGAAAAATCAGAGTTTGGTGGCAAGTGGACCCTATCTGTGGATGGATCTTCTAATCAAAAGGGTTCTGGCGTTAGCCTCACACTTGTAAGTCCAGAGGGATGCATTCTGGAAAAAGCCATTAGGCTCGGCTTCCAAGCCTCGAAATAATGAAGCTGAGTATGAAGCTCTGATAGCAGGAGTAAGGCTGGCAATCGAACTGAGGGCAGCAAAGCTCCTGATATTCTCTGATTCACAACTGGTGGTAAATCATATAATAGGAGAGTATGCGGCGAAGGATGTAAGAATGATGGCGTATCATACCCTTGAAGACAGGGAACTGAGCAAAATTCTGGAATACTTGATCTGACAGGTTGGAAGAGTAAAGAATTCACATGTCGATGCTTTGGCTTCACTGGCTTTGGCCTTTGACCAAGAAACTGAAAGAGCACTTAACATTGAGTTCCAGCCCGAGCCTAGCATTTTGCCGACCAGACTTGATAAAGTTTTATGTAACAAAACCGAGCCAAGTTGGGTGGATCCAATCATCGGCTTTTTGAAGAATGGTGACTTGCCTGAGGACAAGAAGGAAGCCCATAAGCTACGTATGAAAGCTGCTAGATTCTGGTTATCTCTGAAGAATGAGCTTTACCGACACTCATTTGGAGGCCCGTATCTGAAGTGTGTACACCCGAAAATAATCTTTGACTTTTTATCTGAAATTCATGTAGGAAGTTGTGATGCTCATATTGGTGGAAGATCTATGGCTCACCAAGCCATTTCCTATGGTTTTTGGTGGCCATACATGCAAAAGGATGCTCAACAGTTTGTTAAGCGGAGTGAGAAGTGTCAAAAATTCTCACCGATACCGAGAAAATCATCCCAAAAACTGCTTCCATTAGCAAGCCCATGGCCATTTACGAAATGGGGGCTAGACATAGTGGGACCTCTACCTTGGGCCCCTGATAATAAGAAATACCTTCTAGTTGCAACCGATTATTTCATGAAGTGGGTGGAAGCCAAGCCCCTAGCTAACATCAAAAATACCTATACAAGGAAGTTCGTCTGGAGGAACATCATCACCAGATTCGGAATCCCACATATGCTTGTTTCTGATAATGGAACACAGTTCGATAGTGGTCCCTTCAAAACTTTCTACCAGCAGTATGGAATTCGGAACCACTATTCGACCCCAGCTTATCCTCAGAGTAATGGACAAGCAGAGATTCCAACAAAATAATATTGGATGCTATTAAGAAAAGACTAGAGGATGCCAAGGGAAGATGGGTTGAGCAATTATCAAGTGTTTTGTGCACGTACCGAATCAACCTCAACGATCAACTAGAGAAACTCCATTTGTTCTAGCATATGGGATGGAGGCAATAATTCCATTAGAGATCGCCTTGCCGACCCTGAGAACTGAGCTGGTCGAAAGCAATAGAAACGATGTTGTTATCACCCGAGATCTCAATCTGGCAAAAGAGAAAAGAGAACAAATAGCAATATATATGGCATCTTATCGACAGCAAATGTTTCGAGCTTATAACAAGAAAGTCACTCCACGGTCTTTTGCACTAGGAGACTTGGTCCTTAGGCAGGTACTAGGATCGGATAAGAACCCAACACATGGAAAGCTTGGTGCAAACTAGGAGGGTCCATACAGAGTGGCCCGAGTAGGGGGCAGTGGATATTATGAGCTTGAGACCTTAGACCATAAAGCAGTACCACGCCCCTGGAACTCTGCTAACTTGAGAAAATTCTATTTCTAAAAGGTACCTTTTTAAATAGAACTCTGAAGTACCTTCGAAAACTTAAGGGTGTCCCTTAAGAATCAATAAAGTGATTAGAAAATGTACTGATATGAATTAAAGTTATTAATATAGATTTTATGAAGATTTATCTCCATATTCTTGCTCTACTTCTCTTTTTATGTACGTCCTACTGTTAAGGCAGGGAGACAAAAAATCCTGATAGAAGTACAAACTTAAATCAGGCGTAGCCACCCGATCTAATCTAGGCGCACAGCTAGGCATGATGATGTAAGTTGATTAGGGATGGATTTAAGTCCAATGATTGGCGGGTCGGTGCAGTAGAAAATCTCTTAGATACCGAAGAGGACTATGAGTAACTCTACCATGAAACCGAGCTCTTTGAAGAAAGGCCGGCCAAGGGCCATAACTTCAAGAGTCCTAAAAATTTATAAGTATTTCAAGTCCCTGTTATAGGACCGAGCTCTTTGAAGAAAGGTTGAGCAAGGGCCATAACTTCAAGAATCTTGAAATTTTTTCTAAGTGTTTCAAGTCCATGTTGTGGGACCGAGCTCTTTGAAGAAAGGCCGAGCAAGGGCCATAACTTCAATAGTCTTGAAAATTTTTCTAAGTATTTCAGGTCCCTGTTAAGGGACCGAGCTCTTTGAAGAATGGCTTAACAAAGGCCATAACTTTAATTAAATTTAGTATTTTTAAGTATTCTTTAAGGTTAAGGGACCGAACCTTCAAAGAAAGGACGAACAAGGGCCTTAGATTTCGAAAGTCGTGTTTTTCAAACATATAGTAAATTACAGAAATAGAAATGTCAAGAAGTGGTTTTCATTCAAACTTCAAAAGATTACACAAAGATCTTTGAACATGTACATCAGAAGTTGCAAAAAAGAAAATCTTCTTCTAAGTGTTTCAAGATGCTGGAGGCTGGAAGAGCTAGGAAGGGACGCGAGAAGAGCTCAGAAGATAGGTGCACTCTAGCAGCTATCAGGGCGGCTTGCCAACCCTTGCAGAAAAATGCTCTAAATCTGGGATCTACAAAGCTAGGTCATTCTCTGCCTTCTCCATACCTTCCTCATATGTAGCATCCTCTTTCTCCTTTACTTTAGATTTGTATTGATAGAATTCCTCAAGAAGACTGGTCTAGTCAAGTTGAGACTGGGAAAGCCCTACGTTGACTTCTTGTTCAGACTCCTTCAATTTTTCAAATTCTGAAGAAAGCTTCTTGTTCTCCTCGGTCAGGCTATGGTTTTGAGCCTGAAGAGTCGAAACCTCCTTGCAAAGCTTGGAATATTCTTCGTCCATCGATTCTTTTTTGGCCAAAGTAGAAGCTCGGGAATGGATAGCATCTTTCGTTGCCTTATCTTTTCGGGCTATCCTAGCCCCAACCTTATGAATCTTTTGCAAACCCTTAAAATTGGAAAGAGAAAGAAGACTTAAAAAAATTTTGAAGAAAAGAAGGAAGACCTAAAGGAACGAATCTTACCAGAACCATGTGTTGAATGGCTTGACGAGACACTTTATCATCTGTTAAAGCCTTGTTCATAGCTAAATCCTGAGGCAAGATTACCCCCCAATTAATCCCCACTGCAACATCGAAGTCTTCGATTGCCGAATCTTTAGTAGTGATCTCTCTCCTTTTTGCCCTAAGGACAGGTCGGAAAGGAGGATTGACGGGTTTGGGAGAAAGGCTTGCCTCAGACACAACAATTTTTTGCCTTTTTGGGGTGGGTTCTTTGGCGAATTCAAAATTGAATCATCTTCAGGAACAGGAGAATGAACAGAATCTAGAGGATCTAACTCAACTGGAATTGAAGTTTCGGTGGTCCGAATCAAGTCTGCTTGGTCGCTAATTGGCAGACCTGCATCATTTGGAAGAACGACTTCGACAGTAGCCTCGGCTAAAAGTTCCCCTCTTGAACAGGGTTTAAAGGCACATAAATTCTTAGTTAAGTTGGTTCGGTGGTCGGGGATGGTTCAATAGTTGATAGAAAATCTAGGAAATTCTTCATAATCCTTCGTCCAGAACTGGCAGGAGCAGACTTCTTACGGGATCGGGGAGTCTGTTCCCGAACAGATTAAATGGCCTCCCGATCCTCTACCAGTGTAACATTGGGGCGATTAGGCACTACTATGAATGAAGTATAGGTCGGCGTATAACCAAGCAGGGTATGTGTAGCTCCGCAGAATAGTGATTCATTGTAGCCCCAAACCTTTCTAAGTTCATTTATCTTCACAGAAGACTTAGGGATTATGCCCTTCACAGTCTTGCCTACAAACAAAAAAAGAACTTATATCAAAAAATAATAAGCAAACAAGCTAATCTAGAAGAGTAAAAAGTGCAAATACCTAGAGCTTCTTCCTCGTAAAGGTAGCAATAGGATGGAGCAGCACCAACAACATATTCCAAATTCCCAAAAACCAAAACAATGTCATTTTCATCACCTTTGCTAGAGTCAAGGAGATGAGTGACTAGATAACAGTCCTTCTTCCTCACTGCAAGGTAGTAGTTGTCCCCAGCCGGTTTAATGATATAGCAATATAAGATCTCCCACAAACCCAAGCTCAAATTCAGAAGTTTTTTCAAAGTTACAACACTCATTACTATTCTGAAGAAGTTGGGGCAACACTAGATAGGGCACAACTTCATAGCCGATAGCATCCAAAAAAGCAAAGGATTGAGTGGGAAGCGAACCCTGCTTTCTGTGATCGCACAAGTATAGATTGGGATTCTCCCTCTGGTTCTGATGAGAGGTTCATCGATTCTAGCCACTCGAATATCGACATCATCTGGGATGTTATATTTAGCCTTGAAGACTGGAATTTCTGAGGACGAGAGACGGACCATTAAGGAAGCTGAAGTGCACAAAGGAAGAAGTTAGTGTAGATGCAAAGATACGTCTGAAACTAAGAAGTCAAAGTAAAGGAAAGACGAAGAGAGATGGTTTAAAAATGGAAGGAATCCTAAAAGACAATATTAAATACCAAAACATGTCACCAAAACAAAGGGAGATGTCGTAATTACGCGCAATGATGATGAAAAGGCAAAAAATGGTTGACAGACAAAAAACGTCTATCAGACGTTTTCTGGGGGCAAATGATGGGGGTGGCTCCCTTTATTACACGTGTTATGACATTAAATAGATCCACGTGAGGATAACAAGACAAGGAATGTGAGGAAGACATCAGTCACTCAGTCAATAGACCTAGCCGAACTGATCAATGAGTTTGTCAAGCAATGAAAGAGCTCTGCTATTATCAAACCATGTTGTTCAATGTGTTCAGTGAGCAATGAGAGAGTTTGGTTCTTATCGAGACTGAGCTGATTGAAATAGTAAATGGAAAGATAAGGATACGCCTTTAACTCAGGCATTCTGGCTAAACGAATCAACGAAATTATAGGCCTGGCAGGAGAAATTGTTGGAGAGATATCAACAACTTAACAAACTGAATCACGTAATTGAGGGAAGGTGTGCCACCTTGAAACGAAAATCATGAAAATCCTAAACTAAATAGGGATCTATAAAATTTACAAGGAGCCATGGTGAAAGGTACGCTGAACTCTCATTGTCCATTGACAATTCAATCAATTCCCATACTGACTTAAGCATTGGAGTACCTTTGATCGAAGCACTTCGATCTTGAACAGTTTACTCGTTTTGCAAGAACAGAGGACTGGGAGATCAAGTCTAGTAAGACCCTTTTTTCCATAAATACCAAATCTCATTCCATTGAGGGGTAATTTCACTTTTTGCCTCTTACAAGAACCATTCATGCACAACACACTTTCATTATCGAAAATAATAGATACATATCCCCAACATACATGCCCTTAATCCATAATATACAAATTACAACGCCAAAAATAAATACAATGGGACTACAACTCCAAAATGTGAGTCAAGCTCTGGCTCCATCGCCAAAGTGGGCCCATAGGAGGGCCTTTAGCGAAAACACGTGTTACACCTAAAAAAATGTTCCCATAAAGGGTAAGGCAACATTCAATAGGGCATCTCCTATGGAGATCACCTCCCAACCCATATGCATATGAAATGTTCCACAGTTATAATCTCTTTCAAATATCTATTTGCATGTGTATAATGTGAATAATGCTACACATCGTGCCATGCCATGAAGTGAGAAACTCATGCATGCAATGCCAACATTGAGCCCTATCCCGGGTCCCCACAACACATGCAATGACATGCATATGAATTTGGACAATCCAAGCCCATGCCATTGATGTTAAACATTCAATTACCATTTATTTAATTCCATGTCTTTTTTGGCAGCAATTTATGGTATTTCACTAAAGGGACATCACATCGTCAACGGATCATCTGTATATCCCACCTGCAGCTCCTTTTTTGCATTACACTTTTTTAGAATTTCACCACTAGAAAGTGTATAAACCAAGTGACTGGGTCTTGCAACCGAGAGAGAATTTAGGCCTTCTTTCTATATGCTGACACATTTATTTATGCAAAATTCAGTGCAACTCAGCCGGACCTGAGTCTAACTTTCTCGAGCCCACCAATAAACTCACCTAGTTGGTGATTGATCCAACCCTATGCACACACATTCATACTCATGTCAATGCCCACGAATGTAGTTCAGCCTGTGCATATACAAATGCAATGTGCACATGCAATTCAAATCATCATGTTCTTTATATCACAAAACATATAATGAACATGTTCATTACCATTAACATTCTCAAGCATGTCATATATGATTACAATCCAATAAACATACTACAACTCAACTAAGCATTTTAATAAAACACTTAAAAAGCATGAAATGCAAATACATAGCATACCCACAACACAGCCCCATAAACTTCATCATAACGTTAATTATATTATGGAAGTGTATAACAACATTCTACCATATCGCCTAACACATGTTATATACATTGATTAACTGAATTATCATGCTTGATTCATTTTGGCATCTTATCAAACACTTAAAGTGCATAAAATATAAACAAATAACACATCCAAATAATTCATCTCATCATCTTCCTTCCCAAACTTGTTCAACAACTCAATTCATGTAGGACTTAGACAACATGTTCATCGGTTCCATTTAACTCACTAGCTACACTAGTTATAAGCTAATAATGTGATTAACATATATTTACTCAAACCTATTTCATATAGCAACCCTAGGTTGAAAGTAAACCTAGATAGGAGAAAATCCTACATCTTGTAGCATGCGTATGAGATAGAATGACTGTTCACGATAACAAACAATGTTTTGTTCAACCTCTAGCCAAAACTCCTATTTTTTTTAGGTGTTGTAATTGAGTGTGGATGGTACCCACGCATAACCCTCACCGTTGTGAGCAACTTTAGTTCTTTCTTCAAGGCGAGTCGTTGATAGGACCTTGCTAGATCTAAGGAACAAATGAAGAAGAAGAAGACTTGGAGAACTCTCCTTTCTCTCACTCACTCTCTCTCTCTCACTCTCTATCTCTCTCTCCCCTTATCGGCTAAAATATCAAAGAAATTGAGTGGTGGAAGACTTTGTCTTCTACCTTTAAGCCTTTTTTGACACTTGGTCCTTAAGGCGCCACGTGTCACCTTTTGATTGGTCCAATTTTATTCCAACAAATCATATTTTTCCATATTTCGTATTTGATATAATTTTATGAGATGTAATTTAAATTATATTATAGGTTCCACGTTTAAATGTGAGCGCATAATTTAATCGCTTGACACCTGATCATATCGTAACACTCAAAAAATTTGATTGTCTCAGAATTTAATGAAAATTGACTAACTAACTCGATTTCGCGAGACGAATACAAAGGTGAGTTCCATTTCTTCATCCAAGTTCTATAAAAATTTAGGTATTCAAACCATACTTGAACGGCAAATTAATGTTTTAACCCTTTTTGATCAAGTTTTAATTTTTTTTCAGGTTTTACATTACCTAACTCACCTGCTTGAGAATCTAATACGAAAAACATATGGGGAATGCCATTTATTTTTAATAAAAAAAGGATACAAAGAGAAGGAAAGACACAATGAGTATGAAAAAGAAAGCCCTTACCAAATAACATTCTCTTTAAGAAATTGAAGAAGGAATTGGCTTTCAAAAAGCATGATTTTTGAATAGGTTAGTCACTTTAATCATCTGTGATGGATCAATGGTCCTTCTTGATTTAATGACACCATACATAAAAGAATTTTTTGTACCACAGACAAACATGTCCAAGTGCATACAATGACAATATAGAAGCATCAGTGTGCACTGTAAAAATACATAGCAAACTTTATAGTTTATAGGCTATAAGAACAATAGACTTATCTAATGCTTGAATCCAATCACACAAAAATCTAAAAACTACAACATTGCACGTTCTTGAAATATTGTAAGTAAAATCTAGCCTTCTTGACCTATACCAGAGCAAGAGCATTGAAAAAGACAGAGACCAAGTTATACTTCACAGAATGATCTGTTCCGATAATTTCTAAGATTCCCAACTATCCTAGCACAATTACTCAAAAAAAAAAAAAAAAAACTCTACTAGCATATCTTACCACCATACATGACCCCACAACTATCCATTTTTTCACCATATCCTCACAAAAAAATTCAAATAATTGAAATAGGCCTCCTCCCTGCTTAGCAATCTACTAAATAGAATAATGAATTTAACTATAGGAGAATAGAAGAAATATTCTTGAGGTGGGACTTGAGATGTTTAACATATGTTGTACAAGGTTGTATCTTTAGTGGGAAAATCATCTAACATATCGTGAGTATGACCCAGGGACAGAGTGTGGGGGTAGAGGAGGGGAGTAGAAGTGTGCTCAATATGTCTCTGTGCAAAGTGGGAAAGTGGGGTTTGGGAAGGGGTGTTATGGGGTATGTTTGTGTAGATGTGGGTTTGTGTTTGTTTAGGCAATGAATAAGAGTAATAGGGAGAGTGGGAAGGAGAAAGGGAGAGAGATAGAGAACGCTTCTGTCAAGAATTTCAAAACAAAAGGCTGAGGTGCACGGTGGCTACAGTGGGACTATGGTTTAGGTTCAATAGTGGTTGAAAGTGGTGGAGGTTGTAATGGTGGTAGAGAAAAAAATCAATAGTTGGATAGGTGGGTGGTGGGAAAGAAAAAATCGATAATCGGATAGAAGGTGGGGCAGTGATAGAAAATGGTAGTGGATGATATTGATGGTGGTTCGCTGGTGGTGAGACAGAGGGAGAAAGGCAACGAGGAAAACAAAGAGAATGAAAAAGAGAAAGTCTGTTGGGAGTGACAAAGAGAGAGTGAAAGAGATATACCTGCTATTGGAGAAATATGGCATTACTGCTATCTGGCATCGGTGTCAGAGAAAAGAGACGAGGGGAGAGAGGAAGTTGATGGGAGGAGAAGAAAAGTGATGAGAGAAAGGGTGAGAGAGAAAGCGTGAGGTTACTTTCACCCTCACAAATATTCATTCTCATCCCATTTAATTTTTTATTATTAAACTACCAAGCTCACATCTTCTTTACTCACCCTATTAGTAAATAAATACACCACATGCTATATACATCCCTTTAATAAGTAAGAAAAAAAAAATCTATCAAAGTCCAAAAGAAAACAATAAAGAAAAACCAAGAAAGGAGAAATCAAAAACCAAGCAACATATGTACTTTTGAGAGTACATTAGAAATTACATCCTAAAAATTTCATCCAAACATAGAGTTGAAATTATTGAATTATCTACTAGAAATTATAATGAGGAAATTAAAGGCATTGGTGGTCTACCAGTTTTTGGCACTCATGAAGACTTTTGTCCTCTTAACCAAGAATTGCTTGATGACTACC
>CAUOFW020000684.1:0-172500 GCA_963454935.2 Ilex paraguariensis | reverse complement strand
TTCTTTCTTTCTTTCTTTCTTTCTTTATTTTTATGATTTTTTTTTTGTTGTGGTTGTGCCCAGTTAAACTAAACAGCCTACATACCCTTCGCGAGATCAAACCAACGTATTTCAAATTTTGTTAGAAAAATTTGGATTATTTTTATTTTTATTTTTTTTGGTGATTGTACTTAGTTAAACTAAACTGCATACGTATCATTTCTGGGGTCAAGCCAACGTAGTTCAAATTTTGTAGAATTTTTTTTAATTTTTTTTTTTTTTTTTTTTTTGTGGTTGCGTCTAATTAAACTAGATTGCCTACGTATCCTTTGTGGGATCAAACCAAAGTAGTTCCAATTTTTTTAGAAAAATTTTATTATTTTTTTGTGGTGACTATGCCTAGTTAAACTAGGCTACCTACATACCATTCGCGATATCAAGCCAACGTAATTTATATTTTGATTAGAAATATGAATCTCCTTTTTTTTGGTGGTTGTGCCTAGTGAAACTAAACTACTTATGTATCATTTGTGGGATTAAATCAATATAGTTGAAATTTTGATAGAAAATTTTTTTTTTTTTTTTGGGGCTACGTGTAGGTAAACTAGACTACCTACATACCTTTCGTGAGATCAAGACAACACAATTCAAATTTTTATTTTTTTTATTTAAGCATAGAATTGCTTAATGAACTTCCCATTGATACATGGGTATATGCACTTCCCTTCAAAATTAGAAAGCTCATATGTTCCTTTGTGAAAGACTTTAATGATAACATATGGCTCTTCCCACTTTAGTTCAAATTTTTCTCGCATCATTTTCACCCTAACAACCGGTCGCCTGATGGTCAAGACCAAGTCACCGATCGAGAATGATCTAAATTTGACATTCTTTTTAAAGGCATCTGCCACTTGGGCTTGGTAAATTTCAAATCTTTGTTCGACATCGAGCCTTTTTTCATTCAGTGCTTCTAGCTCGGATAATTTTATTTTTATTTTTTCATCTAAATTTGTGAGCTAAGCAGCAACCCTTAGAGATGACAATTGCACTTCAAGTGGGAGCATTGCTTTCAAGCCGTAGACAAGGTTATATGGGTTACAACCCGTGGAAGTACGAATCATTGTCCTATATGCCTACAAAGCTTCTGGTACTTTGTCATGCCAATCTCTTTTTTTTTCTTGGAAACCGTCTTCTTAAGGATTTTGCATAGCATCTTATTGAAGGCTTCAACTTGTCTGTTAGCTATTGGGTTGTAGCTTGTAGAACGCCCATGTCGAAACTTGTATTTTTCGATCAATTTCCACTTGGATTGATTTTTGAAGTACAAGGCATTATCAAAGATGATCTTCGATGGAGCCCCATGGCGATAAATTATATGATTTTTAATAAAAATTTCAACATCCAATGCGCTTACTTCTTTTAATGGTACAACTTCATCCCACTTGGAGAAATAATTAGTTTTCACCAAAGTGTATTGATAAGCATGTTAGGATGGGGGCTTAAAAGGGCCAATTAGATATAGACCTCAAGTCTTGAAAGGCCATGACAACATAGTCGGAAGGAGTAATTGAGGGGTTTGATGTATAAAATCTCCATGCAACTGACAAACTTTACAATGTTTTTCAAATTTCATTGAATCTTGTACCATGGTTAGCCAGTAGTAGCCTAATCGCTTTAGCTGTGCAGCAAGTTTAGGTTCAGCTTGGTGTCCACTGCAAGTACAATGAGTTTCATACAAAGCATTCACAATTTCTTCATTAGACAGACATCTAAGAAGAATTCCTTCAATGGATCTTCTATATAAGGTATCATTTAGGTATGCAAAACGAAGGGCTCTTTGTCTTAAGTCAACTTTTTTCTTTGGGTCAGCTAGTAGTCTACCATGTAGGAAGTACTCAATGAAGGGATGTCACCAATCCAAATATTCTTCAATTTCACAAATTGTCACTGCATTTGTGCTTTTTGCTACTTTCATATGGTCAAGCATTGGTGGGGGTAGTAGATGACGTTCCACAACTATGACTTGGATGTCCTTTTGCTTAGGAAGAGTTAGAGATGCGAATAAATTAGCCAATGCATCTATTTTGTCATTTTCTAACCTAGACACATGATTGATCCAGATGTCTTGGAATTTAGACATTAAGTATTTACCCCTTTGGTAGTAAAATACCAAATTTTCATTCTTCACTTCATACTAATCGTTTAATTGTTTCACAATTAATTGGTAATCGCCAAACACTTGAAAGCAATCAATATACATTTCAAGTGTAATTTCTAGGCTAATGATCAATTCTTCATACTCAGCTGCATTATTTGAGCATAATGTTAATTGTGAGAATGAAGATGGAATTAATCCTCCAAAAGGTGTCACCAACACAATACCTGCCCCTGGACCTCATTTCCTTGATACCCCATCAAAATAATGCTACCATGATGATGTTTCAATGGACAAGACTTCATCGTTACAAAAATCATCAAGTAACTGTATGCTGTCAGGAATAGGACGAACTGCTAGGAAATTTGCAAGAGCTTGTCCTTTTATTACCTTTTAAGGTACAAAAGTAATTTCAAACTCTGTTAATAGTACGGACCAACGGGCAACTCTTCTTGACAAGGATGGTTTGGACATCAAGTATTTTAAAGAATCAACCTTAGATATCAACTTTATATGACGGGCAAGTAAGTAATGCCGTAATTTTTGTACTGAAAAGATTAATGCTAGACACAATTTCTCAATATGGGAATAGTTGTGTTCTTCCCCCACAAGCGTCCCACTTCGGTAGTATAAGGCATTTTCTTTTCCATCATCATTGCTTTTGAGCTAGCATTGCCCCTAGAGAGTGCTCAAGTGCCACAATATATAAAATTAGGGCCTTTCTTTTTATAGGAGTCATTAACACAAGAGGTTTTGATAAATACCCCTCAACGCTTTCAAAAGCATTATGGCATGCTTGATCCCACACAAAAGGCAAATCTTTTTTCATTAGCCTTGATAAAGGTTGACATCTTCCTGACAAGTTTGAAATAAACCTCCTTATGTAGGCTAATTTTTCTTGCAAACTACGTAATTCATGTAACTTGCGAGGAGTAGCCATTTCTGAGATTGATTTTATTTTGGTGGGATCGATTTCAATACCTTTGTGCCTGGCAACAAAACCAAGGAACTTTCCAGAAATTCACCCTAACACACATTTTAAGGGGTTCATTTTGAGTTGATTTTTTTTTAGTCTATCAAAGACTTTTTGGAGTTCACTCAAATGGTGCTACCTTTTATTAGCTTTAACAACCAAATCGTCCACTCTTTTTCTTAATAAGCACAATATTTGATAGCCAAGTGGGATATCAAAATTGTTGAATAAAATCAGCACTTATCAGCTTAACCACTTCAACTTCGATTTGCACAGTTAGCTCTGGCTAAAACCAATGTTGACCTTGCTTTACAGGTCATTTATTGTCCGATACAACAAGTCGATGTACAAAAATTTTGGATCTAGTATTAGCATGTCTTGATAGCCCCAAGCAAGGACATCTTGATATTCCCAAAGAAGGTGCTCATACTCATTTAATTCTTCTTGAGATAGTTGAGCACTGACAAAGATGGGCTTAGGATCATTGATTGTACTAAGATTTTTTTCTCAGAGCTCATCAACAGTGACCTATCCTCGTTCTTCAATTTGAGTAGGTGCTAGTTGAACATTATTTATGAACTTTGGGTCATCTTCTAGTATGAAATTGACTTCCTCTTTCATATCCAAGGAATCTTATGTTTGATTTTCTTCAAAGGAAGCAAAATTGACTTGTGAAATCCCTTCTAGATTTTCTTCTACTTTAACTTCCTCAATATTTTTCAAGATTATTCTCCTTTAAATTTTTTGCTTCAACTTCCATTTCTTGTTGGAATTGGACTTTTGGAATGTAGGATTTGAATAACCTCCAAGCCATTGAAAAATTGAAACTCGATGCTTTTCACCACCCTTCTCTTCAGTGAACATAGCTTGTTCTTTAGTAATGAAAACTATTGCCTCAAAAAAGAAAGTCTTGGGGATGTCATTTTTCTAGTGAGGTGTGACTTTCTTTTTCCCTTTTTTAAAGAAAACTTTGCTCTTTTGGGGTCCCAAATTCTATGGAGATGGTGATGAAGGAAAATCTGGCGTTCTCTCCTTAAAGAAAACAAATCTCTTCATCTTACATTCATCCTCTCCAAATGTGGTTGAGATTACAATATCTTCAGGGATTGATTAATTTATCCTTCGAAGAAGACATGTGTAACTTATAGTAAGTGATGACATTGTATCTCAAACTCGAGTGAAAACTTCTTCTTTTAATTTTTATTGCTCGTTTGGTACATATTTCAAAACCAATCCTTCCTTCGGTGCCATTGACACTTGACCTTTTTGGAACCTTTTAGGAGTTGTCTCAGACAACTTTTGAATTTTTTGACGACTGAGAAGTTGATGGTTTGGAGCTACTCTCATGCCTTGTTATAGCTTCTTTATCTTTTTGACTATCAGCATAAAAATAAGAATTTGTCATTTTATAGAACTTGGCGTCAGAATAGTTCACTTCTTCACTACCAAATGGATTCAGGTTCGCCGCCACTATCTTTTCCTCCCCATCTTTAAAAACTTGAAAACTTGGTGGAGTGTGGAGGGAATGGCACTTGCAACCATGGACGTCCTCACAAGGCATTGTATGTCATATCAGCATCTATGACATGGAAGATGACCTCCATGTGAAAATCATTGATTTCAATCTTCACTTCGATAGTGCCTAGGGCTCTCTGGCCTACTTGTTTAAAGCATTGAATTGTAAGCATGGTCGGTGACAAACGTTTTCCTGACATACCTATGGCATGAAATGTCTTTAGAAGATGTAGATTTATAGGTGAACCACAGTCAACCAAAATTTGATTCACTTGATTATCATCATCGGTGAAGGTAATGCAGGCCATATATGAAGAACATACCTTCAATGAGTGTTGAGCATCTATTGGTTCAACATTATCAATATAGACATCGGAACTTGTCAATGCTTGAATCAAAGCCTTTCTAAGCTCTCTAGACAACTTTAGAGCAACATACACACTTAAAAGTGTTGGTGCCCCTTGGTTACCTCAAGTCTTATTAGCTTCCCCATTTTCAGATACTTCTTTTGTTGCTTGACATTGAGGACTCAAAGATGAGGGTTCTACTGCCTTTTTATTTGGTCGAGATTTTTGGAGGTGATGGAAGGCGTCGACCAGAACGTAAGGTAAGCTTATCGACCTCAGGGTCAAATATATCACCTTCTTCGCATATGGTTGTGCAACATTGCATCACCATTTCTTCTTCAACGCCTTCATCTTTGAAGAATTCCAGGGGTAAATACTCCTCAAGAGTAATTGGTACTCTCTTAGGCTAGATGTACACATCCTCCAAACGGACTTGAGTTTTCTTTTGAGTCTTCTTTTCCTTTTTATTGCTTTTCTTCTCCATCTTTTTCCCGCGAAACTTTATTCCAAGGCATCCTAGAGGCTTGACATTGAGGGATAGAGTATTTGTCATTTTTTAGTCCTCTTGCTAACATGTGTTTGCACTCAACTCCACTTTCATCTCCTGATTCACAAGAATTGCTCCAATAATCCAAATTTTGTTTTGTCATAAGCTCATAAACAATTGGAATTATTGGCTTTTTTGAACGGGGTATGTCCAGGTAAGCATACTAATAGGCAACCTCACCATCGACAACAAAAGCAATTAGGATTGCCCCCTTTGGTAGCAAGATATTGGGGATGGACTTGTTTTTTACTGGGGAGATATTATTTGAAGTTGTAGCAACAGAGGACTCTTGTATTTCAATGTCTCCCTTATTCACCATTGCTTGAATGATATTCCTGAGGACATAACAATCCTTCTAAGAATGACTACCAATCAGATGGTACCGAAAAATTTTTGGATCATCGGTCTTGTTAACCTCGGACGGTCGCTTAGGCTCCAGTAATTCTATTTCTTAGCCTTTAGCAATGAGTTGAAAATTTCTTCCACATCATCATCTTTGAAAGTGTAGTTCACCTCTTTTTTTTTCTTTTAAAGAGGGATTTCTGGTAGTTTCTTTCCCATTTTTAGGGACTTCCTTTCCTGTTCCATTTTCTTTGTTCTTATTGACATTAACAAATGTAGGCATGGCCTCACCTTTCTTTGTTGGCTTCTTACTATCGAACTTCTTCTCTTCAGTCATTCGGGACTTTTGAGAAAAAACCTCTTCAATAGTTTGTTGTTGTATGATTGAGAAGCTCTCTCTTATGTGTTTTAACACCTGTTAGCTGGTGATTCTGTTCCAGTTTTGTGGGTATTTTTAGGTGGTTCTCAAAATTAACCATGAAAATATTCTAGTGACTGAGTTCAATTATATAGATTTCAGATTGTTGTTTTCAGCCAATTGCTATGGTGTCTTAACTTGTTTATGGTCATTGACGGATATAATAAGACTAAACATTGCGTAATATTTGTCAGATGTGCAATTTTTCCATGCTCATTCTATAACCACTTTTGTGGGAATCAGCTAGCAGGTGGTTTTTTTATTCGAAGTTTGTTATATGGCTTTCCTGGTATATTTCAAGGTTTTATGGCAGATAATATTGCATGCAACCTCTTTGTATTGAATGGGGATTGTTAAGATGCACTTGAATTATGTGTATCAGACTTCAATATCCATGAAATAACTGATGTAGCGTACCTCTTTGTATTGAAGGGCCATACCTTCACATGTAAAACAATTATATAGTCTCCACGATGTTTGATGAAAGGTCCTTGGTCCTAAAGTTATTGTTAGAGCTGATTTATTTATTGCGTGTACTTGAAGTTTGCCTTTATATAGTTGAATTTTATAATGGATAATTATTTGTGCACAAAAAGTGTGCATCAAATTATTGTTAGTCATTGGATGATAGTGGGTCCCACTAAGCCTGCTAGCAATGTTTTAGGGCACACTTTTGATACACAAATTTGATGTGCATAACATTGTTCTTTGTAATTATAGATATTGTCGGACAAAAGTCATATTTGTTCAGAAAAATATTTTGTACAGTATCATCCTCCCCTCTTACTGTACTTATTTATACAATGTAAAGTTTTTATACATATAAATCTGATAGAATACACATATACTGACCAAACTAACATACACAAATAATTCAGACTAAGGTATATAATTAAAATCCGTGTGATGAAACCAAAAGTGAGGTAGATTAGATCTTCATAGTACTTCTCATCTTACTTCCACAAGGCCATAGCCATAGAGATCAGTGTGATGCTTATCCAATGGAATCTTCCTGGGAGAAAAGAGGTGGCTGCAAAACAAGAAACCATTTAGATGAAATTTAGCTGTGATATTTACGATAAAACCCATTATACTATCCAGTTTAACGGGCACCCATTAGTTTTTCCCTCAATACTAATGGCCAAACATGATAACTAAATATTTTAATCAAAGTGTATAGTTGTGTACGCACGTGAATAGTTTTACACAAAAAGTAATAAAACATATTGAGTATATATATATCTAAATTAAATATAATTTCAAATTTTGCAAACTTAATTTTTCATTTCTCGTATTCTATTGTAGGATTATGAAAAATTTGTATGGTCTCAAAAATCTTTTGTTCTAACTATAAGGAAAAAGATTTGAAAAATAGTTAAAGTTCTATTTTTTTAGAATTTTGTGATTGAGATTTAATTTTAGTGATCTTTGAAAAATTAAATTTTTTGAAATTCATTTTATTAGGATTCCACTTATAATTTCTTAAATAAAATAAAACTATTTATCAATATACTAATCATATAAAACTTTATTCTAATTAGGAATTGGAATAAAATTTAATATACTACTCTATAATATATATTATCAAACATATTAAAATTCTCAACAATTTAAGTTTTACTTAAAAATACACTAAAATATCTATTTTCACATAAAATTTTAATACAGTTTAGAAGGTTTATTATGACTAAGAATTATATTGATATGATATAAATTAATTTTAAAAAATTGTATATACGATTATTTTTTATCTTAATAAAACAGAAAATACACATATGTAGTCATAATATTATTTTTACATATGAGATAAGTAATATCAGATTGATAGAGTTTTTGAAGGCTTTTTGAATATTTTATTAAAAATATAATGATGCATTTTGAAACTTACTGTAATTAAGAATTAGCTAGGTGAATTCAGATAAGATTTAATATACTACTCTATATATATATATATATATATATATATATATATATATATATATATGTATATATATAAATTTCTAAAAAAAATAAATTTTACTTTAAAATACACTATAATATCTATTTTCACATAAAATCTTTATACATCTTAAAAAATTTGTTGTGGATGAAAAATTATACTGATGTTACGTAAATTGATTTTAAATAATTTTTTATCTTAGAAATGAAAGGATTAAACTTTTCGATGAAAGAGAAAATACACATATGTTGGTATAATGTTATCTTTGCCTATGAGATTTAAATACATAAGTATATGATGATAATTTAGATATTTAATTGTGAAATGATATCTAAATGCTAATAAAAACAAACATTGTTCGAAGAGTGTAATAAAACCCAAAAAAATAAAATTTGGAGGGCATTTGTCTTTCAATTCTAAACTGTCACATTCCTAATGGAATTACACTTAAGTTCATGTAGAGTTATATAATTATCGTTCTAACAAACAAGTTTTATTTTAGAAAATATCTTTGTTTAGTGGGTCTCAAAAAATAAATAAAACCTGCTACGGTGCTTCATTTGTATTGGTTATAACTTATCAATTTTAAATTTTTTTTTTCAATAACTTCTTTCATAACATTGATAGAAAATACAACGTGCACACCACGAAAAAATAACACATTGCTTTTCTCATCCAAAACTTACTTCTAGCAATTGAAGCATACAATCGACAAAATTTTAAGATGATGTCCTAAAGTGAAGATCGATGAATTTGATAATATGAAGTGTTACCATATTTTTTGTATATATATTTTATATCTTTTGGGAGGAGAGTTCTAGAAGATGTCAATGTTTGACCAATTAAACCCATATTGCTGATATGATTTTGTTGGCAACATATGTGCGTTTGGTATGAAATAAATGTTTCTCACCTTGACTATTCCCATCAGAAGGTGAGGGTGATGATGACTTAGATACCTCGATTCCAAGCCTTGCGCAATCAGATCCAATTGCACCTGAAGCAAACCAAATGTTAGAACACATATCACTGAGAATCTCTACACACTTTAAATTTATTATATTTCACATCCTCTAGAGTTTACATTGGTTCTCACTATAGTTAGTAAAATTCCAGTTAGATCAGTTTCGTCTTCTATAGTTCGCCATACAACATGAATACTACCAAAAATGGCATGTGTATATTATGTGTAGTGTACATAAGTTCTTAGAAAAATAACATATGAATATCACGTAATTCAGATTTCCTCAGTTACAGTTTTGTTCAATTTCATGTAATGACAAATCATCCATCATTTATGGGTGAGGGACTCCCTTATAAATAGTGGGTCCTATCTGAATTCGTGATTACTGATCTATTATTGAGTGAGATAGACGAAAAATATAATGGGGATAACTTGATTCTACATCAAGTGACTAATCAATATAAACCCTATAGGTAAAAAGTGCAATATTAGTCCTAAATTTATTCAGCCATGTAGGTCTTACATTCACTGTAGCAAGGGTAGAAACTGATATTCATAAGATTTTGATAACCCGGGTTGCATTGGCATGCATGTGTATATGTTGCATTCTTTTTGCATGAACCTTCTCCACAATAGATCCAGTTGCAAGCTGTAAAATAAACAATAGATAAGAAATCTAATTAATCACAAATATTTTGGGATATATATGTATGTATATGTAGCTGATGGATGTTGATTACAATCGAAGAATGATGAGTTGGATGGAACAGAGGGCGCAGGAGGGGCAGCCGGCATGCAGGAGTAGTCAAGACTACCTGCAAAAATGACAAAACAATAACAGGTTAATAGCTACTCTAAATTGTTGAGTACTAAAATTCAATTAAAGGACATAACATATAATGAGTAACTTCACAGAATTTCACTACAAAATAAAATTTATTAAAGGATCGTTGAGTTGATAATCGAGAATGTTGGAAGGGTTAAATTTTAGTTCAACTTTTTTCCGCAACAAAATAAATTTGCAAAAGTAAAACAGTGATGACTGAAATCAGACAAAACTATCAAAATTTGAAATTCAAAAGATCAAAAACATGTTATAGAAATATATGGATCTGTTTATTATTTATTCTTATATCCACAACTCATATGTAAAATGTTCTACTCAATTGCCTTACTTTTTATTCAAAACATTTAATTTAGTGGAGGCAACTTCGCTTAGGCAATACCAAAACAATTTATGTAGTTTTTTTTTTCTGTTTTCTTGTTAGAGTTTAATCATCAACTAAAAGGAGAAGAAAGAAAATTGGAGAACAAGAAGAGAAGGGATCGTACAGTTTGGAACTATGCAAGGAAGAAACAGAAAATTTTCTTCGTTGTCAAGTCGGGTGCGCTTCCAGCCAGCGTCGCATTCGCATACGAAGTTGAATGGAGACCCAGCTGCTGTCATGCAAGTTCCTCTCCCACACTCCACTTCATGGCATACGTTGTCTGTCAATCAACACCCATTTCTCAGTATCTAAATCTCTGTGTGTGTTGTGTGTGTGTGTGTGCGTGAGAGAGAGAGAGAGAGAGAGACCACTGATAGGAGAGGGAGCAGGAGATATATGATGATCTGCTTTTGCAATAACAGCTAGCAGAACTAGAATTACAGTGAAAGAAGCCATAAAATTAGAGGAAGCCATTGCTTCAACCACTAGTAACTAATAAGTGGATGAGAGGGATTGTGAAGATGAAGGTAACTTATACAATGGGGATATATATATATGTATATAAGCATCAAAAGCTTGAACTTTTCTTCATCCATTAGAAGCTTCTACAAATATGAGAAAAAATACATTTTAAAGCTTTACAATTGCTGGCCGTATACGTGGAAAATTACTAGTCAATTAACTATATATAGTTTCTTTGTGTGTGTTTGAACCTTTCATCTTCCTGACCAAAACGAAAAACTTTCCCTTAGATGACCGTGGGTCTTTTTGTTTTATGAGACTCGTTACTAATTTAATGATTTTTTAATGAATTATGTCAATATATTATATCAACAAATTAAATCTAAATAATATTATTAATTATAAATAGGATAAATTAAATCAAAATTACTTAACATTTATTAGTTCCTCTCGGATAGAAAAAATTAACATAAACAGTGATTTTTTCACACACACAAATCCCTTGTCTTTACATGTAATTTTTCTTTCTTGTAGGATTTATGTAATTTAGTAACAAATCTTATTCATGGCGGGACGCGATCAATTAAGATTATAAAAAATTTTCCAGATCTTCTTTCTTTAGTAGTTTTATATCAATTTGTTGAAAAATCAGCAAAGTCATTGCGGTCCCGTTCCGTTGACATACTGGTGGCAATGACATCAGATAATTGTCAGGTTAATTATAAATTACACCCTAAAAGATTTCTTGAATTTTAATTTATACTCTTAAATATCAAAAATATTAATTTGTACCCTCAAAGATATAAATATATATCAATGTGCACTTAAAACTAACAACTGTCAGTTTGTCATTTAAAATTAAATGTATAAATTACACTTAGACCCCCTCAAGTTGTGACTTAATCACTGGACACTCTCACATTTAAAATATTACATCTACACCCTCTGACGTTTGTGCGCGTGTAATACTTAACCCCCTGTTATCAATATCCGTTAATGTAAATGTTAAAAACATGATGTCATTCTAATAAACAACTATAATTTCCATACTACTCTATATCTTGTGGGCTTCTTGTACTTTAAATTTCAAAATCAATTTTATCCTTTGAATGCCCAATACAATGCAAGTTTTATATAATGTTCAAGAATACTGGTATTATATAATGTTCTTTATATCCAATGCAATATATTACTTGAACAAAATTATTTAGATACTCAATTGGAGAACACTTTTAGTCATATTTGGATTCTCAGGAGGTATAGTGTAATATTTCAAATGTGAGGGGGTTCAAGTGATTAAGTGACAAATATGAGGGGGTTTATGTATAATTTACTCATTTAATTTTAGACGGCAAACTGAAAAGTTGTTAGTTTCATGTGCACATTGATACAGATTTATATATTTGAATGTATAAATTAAAATTTTTTATCTTTGAAAGTGCAAATTGAAATCGAAAGATATTTCAAAGTGCAATTTGTGATCAACCCTAATAAATATTTAGGAATTTGTAATATTTTTGGATTAGTGAGTATCTATCTATGCTAACAGAACTTATCTTATTTAAAAAAGACTTGAATTTCTGAATTTAAAATGAATTGAGTTTGCTAACAAACATTGACAGATCGTTTCGTTCCAAATGGATTGGAGGCTTAACCAATTATCTACTTATTGGATTGGAGCCTAACCCAGGAACTTGGGATTAGTAGCCAGTCTCCTAGCTTATCTTTGATGTTCCTCCTATGTTCCGAGGTATAGGATTAGTAGGGTACCTTTGTGCAAAGTCTTTTTTTTTTTTAGCGTGGTTCAACGTAAGTGAGAAATTTAAATGTTTACTGTGGTTAAAATACAAAAAAATTTGGGTGTCATTGTGTTTTGTGTTGTTGACTTTTGTGTTTGCTAGATCGTGCACACGTGTCTTGATCGTTTTGAGCTTTGATTTTATTTCAATTAAGATTTTAATTTGAAACAAAAAATAAATACAATAGTAAATACATATTTATAGATCATAATTTGTGTAGTTTGTAATAGATGTACGCTACATTTTTTTAGAATGAATATTAATTTTTATTTTTTTTATTAACTCTTAAAGTTTTGATGAGTTACTTTCTTGTAAACCTTTACTCTAAGTTTTAGATTAGATAATCAATGATTATGGTTAAAGGGATACTTCATGAGACGTGTCCAAGTGCAGATCTTCTTGATTGCCTTATGATCTTGATGAAAAAATTCATCCCGATCGTAACTGAAAAACTGTCATTTAGAGTTTTTAAAATTCAAATATGTCAGCTTACACATGTATTGAATACATAATTGTGAGGAGAAGTGCACAGACCTTGAGAATACGTCTAAGTCAAAATTCCACCAAAAACCTGCTCCATAAACAAATGGGTGTCTAGAAGACGTATGGAAGATAGTGTCTTGTTAATGATATGAAGAATTATTTAAGCTAACACAGGCAAATATCTAGTAATTTACCGACAATGTGCATCCAAGTATGCACAATGACATGTAAGTAATGAGACTTTATGTCCAAATCTGTAGATTTAACCTCTGCACACAATGCACATATGGGATGTGAAATCTCGACTATGCCTGCAACTCGATGAATAATTTATCAATGACCGGATATCAACCAATATTAAGACTCATTTTATGTAGAAAATAAATCGAGATTGAGTAAATTTTGAAACCTCTATAACAAGTCGAGTCTAAACAATATCTTATTCAGCTAGTTTAGTGTCACGACCCATTTTGATAAACATACGTAATATACTAAGCATCCACTCCTCACGTTTCGGCTTCCCCATCAATATTCTAATCCATTTAACTGCCTAAAAGTCAGCATCTAATCCAGTAATTATTCTCTCAACTCAAATCTGAAAAATATTAAATATAGGGGAGAGCACAACTAGCTCTATTGAGAAAATTTTCTAAACATTCTGCGATATAAATTGGAGTACATTCAACTTCGCACCTACCCATATAAGAGATTTAAATCATGTTTTTCAATAAAATCCACATGTACACCACTAGCAATAGTTCTACAATTCTTAAAACAGAGGAAACTTAAATAAAATATGCATGAGATCATAAAGAAAACATTCATAAGTAGACCTTATCCTGAATCTAGTAATTACGCCCAAAAAACGTATATCAGATGAAAATCAAGTATTTGTTAACGAAAAAGAATCATACTTTTGCAAGAAATCCAAAAGATCTATTGTATATATGCTAATTCGAGTCAAACATTATATACATAATAATCCTAGTTTCAATGAATAGGAAAAGGAAAGAAACTCCTACCTTAATTCCATAGATAATTGATGAGGAATGCTACACTGACCAAATTTGTAGCCCAAATGACATGACAATTGATTATTTAAAATTTTTATTGGCGCTCAAATGACATGACATCATTCAAAGAAGCCCAAGTCAACTACCATGTCATTTGGGCTTCAAATTTGGTCTCAAAATTTGGTCAGTCTAGCATTACTGTTGATCCTAAAATGCTTAATACAATTTCCTGTGTCTTATCTCTTCAAGTCTCCCTTGAGTTTTTCGTAGAGCTGGGGTGTTCAAATAAACCCTAAAACTGATCCCTAGGTATTTATTGAGCCAAAAACGGAGCTAAAAGGTACAAACTGATCACACTAGATCTCGTATGCGTGTTCGGACACAAATCATGCGTCTAGACGAACTAAACCTTTTGTGTGGATACAAACCCACGTGTTCGAATGGACATCTTATCATCAGGACGAGCTCACTTCACTCTCAAAAGTTTCAAAGGTACATCCAAATACACTATTCCGTTTGGACGTGGGGTGATTTTCTGTTCCAAATTTCCAGCCCAATTTTGACCTAATTATATGCTGATTCACGAAATTTTAATAAAAATATTTTTGTAGATGTTGAAGTCTTATTTCCAATATAGTAAGAATAAACTTAATCAGACATCAAGATAAAAAGTAATGGTCAAAATAGTGAAGTAGTGTCAAATTACTTCTTACCCCAACTCTCTCCAAAATGCGTTTAATCGTCAGAACACCTACAAACTTCTTTTCTTCAACTTTTAACCTCTCAAAACCATCTTAAGTGATCTTGGAATACTTGAGGTTCACCTTGAATTACCAATATTGCAAATGAATAACCATTCTTAATCTCTTACAGAATAAAGTACTCAAAACACCAAAATTACAATCTCACCCATTTGGACTGCTATACAAGTCAAATGCCTATTTCAAGTTTTTGCGACCTTCCAAATTCAATAGTAATATTATTTTGACTTAAAATTTTTTAAAAATCTGCCTAGTCACCCTTATCAACTTTAAATGCCTCTGAAATTTAATTTTAACCCAAAAGTCAATACGCGCAAAACTCAAACTTCAGACAATTCTTTCAACAACAATTTGAAATTTCTTTCATCAGTTTTATTATTTTAGAAACACTCTTAAGATTATAATATCCATATTTAAATATAATATGGAGTCTTACATCTAGGCGCGTAAATAGATATAGAAACGAATTGTGCTTAATCATGAATACGAGTTGAGATTGAGTTTAAGGTAAACACAAACTCGAACACTGCACGTTTTATGATTTGAGATCATTTAATCAGACAAATATTATTTAGAATGTTAGATTTATTTTAAATTTTGGATTATCTTAGGTTGGATTGGGGCGGGTAAGGTGGACGGGGACGGGAGCAGGGGTGGGATGAAGGCGAGGGACGGGGCGGGGGCGCGGATTACAAATTTACCCACCGACGGGGATGGGGATACAAACTATATCCGTTAATGAGGGTGAACCGGGGATGGACGAAATTTTTTTAAGCGGGTATGGAGATGAAAACTACATCCTCCGCCTCGACTTCGATCCACTAACATCTCTAATCACAAACTCTCTTTGCCAATGAACGATCCAAACCTCAACAGTCTTGTGCTTAGCTTGATTCATTTAAGTTGCACACCTATTCAATCTATAATGATGGCAATAATTCACTAACTATTTTTTTTTATCATTATTATATTATGTCTAGAGATTTCGGCATGTTGTGACTTCATTACTCTAATACAACTATGTATGGTATTAAGTGGAAAAAGAAAAAAAAATACCTTGCCTCAATACACATCTATGGTATCTTTTGTTAATTTGGATATTAATACCGATCATATTTTTTTTAATATAATAATATTAGTGTATACAAAGTCTTAGGTATTGGATATCACTTTAGGGATGTCCATGGGCCATGCCAAGCTAGGACCATGATATTTTTTTTTGAGTTAGACCAGGATAGGATAGGCTCAAGTCCTTATTCAAGTGAGCTATCGAGCGAGCCAGACTGACTTTGGGTAGGAGTAGGAGCAAATTAGATTTTTTTTTTTTGAACCGAAGCAAGAGCAAATGAGACTTCAGAGTAAAGTGAGAGCAATTGTAATTTGCAAATTTGGTGGGCTGAAATGAAATACCTCAATGGTCTAACAGTAATTTTCAAATTGTCAAATTCAATGCCTCAATGGCAGGCGTGCTGAGCTAGGTGAGCGGGTTCTTGGGCTGGATTTTAACAGATTTTTTGCGGGATTATTGGGTGGGGGGGGGGGTTTCGGGCTAGATAATGGGTTTGAGAGCTGGGTCAAGCCCTCTCTTAAAGAATATTGAGTTCAGACTCCGACGGATCATCTATCAGATTTCGAGCCTATTTTTCAGGTAGGGTAAGAGGACCCGTGGGCAACCCAGGTCATAGACGGCCCTATATCACTTTATTACTTTAGCATTGCGCCAGTATTAAAAAAATCATTAAGACAGGTCTTAGAGCTTCATTCAAATTTGGTACTAAGTGACCATTGGACAAAATTAGTCCAACACCACCCCTTTAATAACTTAGCCAAATACAACCAAATTGTCTAAGGTTAAAGATTATACCCAATTCATCCTCCAAAGAGGCACTATCAACGCCAAATAATAAACACTATTTCTCAAAGGTACTTTGATTTAATTTGAGAATCTAATATGTTATTATCTTTAGATTGAAAATAAATTTTAATATTTGATGGGATCCACTCCAACTCCAATTACTATTGTTTTTTAAGATTTTGTGTTTAAATAAAAGAGGGAGATGTGAAACCGCTAGATGCATTAGTCGGAGTCGAGAGGTCTTCAAGATAAGAAATAGTATGATCACAACACTAAATTAGATGCTTTATTACATTTTAACGTTGGTTCATTTTTTAAGATGCTGTCAACCTCAGTGCTTCATTTAAATATAATACTTTCTTTTTTTTCTCTGGGCCAGGCATGAAATATAACTCTTTCAACATTCAAGTATTCACGGCATATTACAAAAAATAAAAAATAAAAAATAGTTCATATGGTCTCTATCAAATTTTGATCTCTTCTAGCATATATTGTTTTCTCTATTTTTCTTCTTGATAGATCACTTATCATAAATTAAATTGGATCTATTGTATATAAATGAGTTCCTTACTCATTAATAGTAGATGATTTGTTAGGAAAAGAATTGAAATAAAAAGTATTGTAGAAGATCTGGATCTGTCTCTGTCTTCAGACGGAATATAGTTTTGATGAATTATTTTTTGGTAGCTATTTCAAATTATTGATAATCGTGTGTTTATGTCAAAACTAAAGTCATTTAGCATTGATCATTGAATGTTATGATTGATTCTTATATTTAAGCTTGTGGCAATTTTTTCTAACAATAATTTAACCTTTTGGGATTCTAATTAATCCAAATGGTATTATAACTAACTTTTATTTTATAATCACTTCTAATATAGTACTAAACTCAGTAATGTGATCACTCGCATTTCTCTTTATCCTTATCATTCGATCACACATCTTTATATCCTAGCCATTTGACATCATTCGATAAGACATCATTCTTAGGATAGATCGCACGATTTTCATTGTAGGTGAGATCGTATTTAATTATTGTATAGACCTTAGCCTCATGAGTTCAAAACTTTTCCTTATAATTGCCCCAAAAAAATGAAAAAAAAAAAGTGGAAGAAGAGGAAAATATGTTATGGAAATTTCCATGACATTATTGCAATATTGGGCCACTTCCATGTCTTTGACTAATTTAATTGGGTATTACGTCTCCGATACTTCAGGTATTCGTAATGCCAAGTAATATATCAAGCAAACACGCATCAATGTGACCATTTCTTCCATTTGAATTTGTGTTCAACAGTCTTTCCTTGGGGCTTTTCTTTTCCCCTTTTCTTATTCAAACCATGTTGATTTTCTAGAAGAAGTTTTTGGTCTTTGCAGAGTGTTTTGTTATAAAGGCATAAAATAACATGAGAAATAATTGATATTCTGGCTTCAGGGCCATCTGTCATAAATAAGGAGGCATTTTGACATCTCAAAGCATCCAATTAAATCTCACAAGCTCATGCATATCGTTGGCGTCCATGCATGTGCTATAATTAAGACAAATCCTTGAGGGTGATCCAAAGGGTCAAACTTAAGGATCTCAAACTTGTTGAAATTGATTTTTGACTATGAAGAGGCACTACATTCTCGTTGACACGTGTAGGGGCATTTAATGCCCTCACGTGAGGACAGAAGGATAGAGCACATGGAGAAAACAGTTGACACTGCCATTAGTGAACAATGACCGAGCTGTTCAAACAAATCAGGAGGAAGAGAATGAGCTCGGCATTGGTTATGACTGTACTATTCAAACTAACAACGTAATACTAAAGGGATGCCTATGGTTTAGGCATTCTGGAAAAACGGATGGGCATGATCATCGGCTCAGTAGAGAGAACTGCTGGAGAAATTTTAGTAACCCCGTAACAAAATCACCTGATTGAAGTAAGGTGAACCACCTTGAATCGATAATAATGAAAATCCTAATAGAGGGAAATCATATAAATAACAAAGAAATACCAGGCGAAAAGTACGCTAAATTCTCGTTGCATTATTATTCTTTACTTTCTTTCATTACTGACTTAAATATCTGAGTGTCTTCGATCAAAGCACTTCAATCTTGGGCAGTGTGCTTGTTTTGGAGGAGATAAAGGCAAAGAGTGCAAATTTTGAATTTGTTCACGTAAGAGGCATCCTTCACTCATTCTCGTAAGAGGTAAATCAATTTTTTGCCTCTTACATTTGGCGTCATTTGTGGGAAAACATTCATCAATATGAACAAAAAGTCAATGTCGAGACTAAAAAGTGTTATCGGGTCGCCAATAGGCAGTAACGCCCTGGAGGATTCTGACCCAAACTACAAAGTATCATTCCCATCTAATAAAGACATCAGGATGGATATGGGAAAAGGTCCAGACAAGCCGCGTGAGGATGATGAGTTGTCCTCAGCAAGTTTCAAGCCTTATAAGCACCAGAGCCAACGAAACACCAACCAGGGCGAATCCCTCCATACCGAGGGGAAAACTTTACCTTGGCAAAGTTGTTCAGTCCTTGTAAGGCCGACTGGATGCGCACGACAAGATGTTCAAAAAATCATACACCAGAGAGAAAGATATAAGGAAGGAAAATGAGGAATTGAGAAGCAAACTAAGGCAAATGGCCAAGAAAGAAAGGCGTAACATAGAGGATCGACAAGAGAGTCCTGAGAAAAAGAGAAGTGAAAGAGAGCACATTGCTTCGGAAAAGTATAGGCAAAAATGGCATCGAAATCAGGATGAGGACTCCTAGAAGCAATTCATAACTGAGGAGCTCAATAGCCGATTAAGAAGACCCAAGCAAAAATCAGCTAGAGATGTAGCCAGAAGAACTACTAAAGAATATAGGGATGGTACAGAGTCCTCTCCCTTCACTAAGTGGATTGAACAGGGACAGATCTCGATCAAATTCATAGTCCCAAGCTTCAAATTATATGACGGTAAGACAAATCCGACCTCGCATATCTGACATTTTTGCCAACTTATGACAGTCTATCAGAAAAATGAACCGCTGCTCTGTACCATCTTCCCCAGTTGCCTCGGGGAGTCAGCCATGAAATGGTTTGATAGTCTTTTGAGTGGCTCGGTAGATGGTTAGGCACAGCTCGCCGAGCAATCCACGGCTTGATTCATAACTAGTAGCCACCAACCCAAAGATGTCAGAGCATTGTTAATGCTGAACAAGAAGAACAATGAAGCCTTGCGAGAATATGCTCATCGTTACTAGGAGATGATGAACAAAATAGAAGCTTGCAATCCAGAGATTGTCATGTCATCGTTTAAAATAGGATTGGCGAAAGAAAACCCGTTATATCAATCCCTCACCAGAAGACCCATCGTGGACATGGAAGAGCTAATGGCCTGAATTGAAAAGTATGCCAATGTGGATGATGACCTGGTGAGAGATCTTTGGAGAGAGCAGTTCGGAAGGAAACAGACTGGTAGAGATAAACATGTTGAACATAATAGGGATACCGGAAAGAGGATTGAAAAGGAAGGGTTTCCTACCAAATCCCCATTTATGGGGTTAACATGGTGTCCAAGGAACTTATATACAAGACATTAACTCAGATCAAAGGAAACTCGTACTTCAAGTGGCCCAATAAGCTAACTGGCGATCCCTCTAAGAGAAATCACAATTTCAAATGTTCCTATCAATGGGATGTGGGGCACAAGACCGAGAATTGTTGATCATTGAAGCAGCATCTAGGTGAGTTGGTCCAGGCAGGGCACCTCTGCTAGTTTATAGAAAGTAGAGGACAAAGGGCAACTGCAGGAGGAACCGAACTCCAGGGGGACCAAATGACCACGGCCGGAGTCATCAATGTGATCCATGCTGCAACAAATCCTCAGATGACAGCAAATAATGCCGCTAGGGCGTATATACAGAAAGCCGTTAAGGAGAAAGAAGTCTATCAATTGAGGTTATCCCCCAAATTTAAGAGTAAGAAGATGAAGTTAGGGGATGCAGCTGAAGTAATCTACTTCTCTGAGTAGGATTTGATCGGGGTGCACCAGCCGCACAATGATGTGTTAGTGGTCACCCTCCAAATCGCAAACTACGATGTAAAGAGGGTGCTAATCGACCCAGGAAGCTCTTCAGAGGTTATGTACATGGACCTCTTTCAGAAGCTTAGACTCAAGCAAGAGGACCTCAAGCTGATCAACACCCCATTAGCCAACTTCAGTGGAAAAATAGTTCTTCTAAGGGGAAAAGTCACGCTTCTAGTGAAAACAGGCCCGGTCAAAATCATGACTGAATTCTTGGTAGTTGATACGACTTCGGCAAACAATGCCACCGTGGATTGTACTTGGCTTCACAAAATAAAGGCAGTACCATCAACGTACCACCAAATGCTCAGATTTCCCTCGGCGGAGGGAATAGTAAACATCCGAGGAGACAAGGTGAGCTCAAGGATTTGTTCGCTAGCATTAGTAAAGGGAAAAGATAGTGGAGAAGTATGCAACGAAAGCTCAGCTCCAGACACAGTGAAAGAGCAATCAAAATTCAGTGGTCCGGTCATTATTGCAGAATCAACCGACCGAACTATCGAAGACTTGTCTAAAGTGCATTTAGATACAGATGAGGAAAAGTACTTTCTTTTGGGTGCATCTTTGAAGCCCGTGAAACTCTAGGATTTTGTTTCATTTCTAAAAAAATAGCCAACATTTTTGCTTGGACAACATATGAAATGGGTGGCGTCCCATTTGAGGTGGTATGTCATCAGTTGAACGTTGACCCCAGTTTTAAGCCAGCAAAATAGAAGCTAAGAAGGTTAACACCACAGCACCAGGAAGTGGTAAAATAAGAGGGCATGGTTGCTGGAGTCAGAGACCATTAGGGAGGTACAATACCCAATTTGGTTGTCCAACATTGTTGTCGTCAAGAAAAAAAATAGAAAGTGGAAGATTTGCGTTGACTTTACCGACCTCAATAAAGCGTGCCCAAAGGACAGCTTCCCCTTACAAAAGATAGATCAGCTAGCTGACGCAATTGCCGGTCATGAACGAATGAGTTTTTTGGATGCATACAGAGGTTATCATTAAATCTCCCTTGCCGAGCAAGATCAAGAAAAGACATCCTTTATAACACCTGAAGGGACTTACTATTATAAGGTAATGCCCTTTGGGCTGAAGAACGCATGTGCAACTTATCAAAGATTGGTGAAAAAAATATTTTCGCACATGCTGGGTGTCACAATAGAGGTTTACATTGACGACATGGTTGTGAAAATCCAAAGGGCAATTGATCATTGCACTGACTTAAGATATACCTTTGACATACTTTGAAAATACCGAATGAAGCTCAATGCTTTGAAATGTGCATTCGAGGTAGGCTTTAGAAAGTTCCTTGGGTTTTTGGTGACTCACCATGGAGTGGAGGTAAATCCCGACCAAGTAAGGGCAATAATAGAGCTGTAACCGCCAAAAACAGGGAAGAAAGTGCAAAGGCTAACAGGGATCGCAGTTACGTTGGGTAGATTCATATCCCGAGCTTCAGATAAGTGTAGAGCTTTCTTCTAATCAATAAAAGGAAAGAAAGGACTTCTCTAGAGTCAAGAATGTGAAGAGGCATTTATAAATTTAAAGACCTACTTGGCATCCCCGCCAATTTCGATGACACCACTCCCCAAGGAGCGTTTGTTGCTTTACTTGGCCGTATTAGAGCACGCAGTCAGTGGAGCTCTAATAAGAACTAACCAAGCGAATCTAAGCCTTATGTACTATGCAAGAAAAATGCTCCTAAATGCTGAATCAAGGTACACACTGTTGGAAAATCTTGCACTGGCTCTAGTGAGCTTGGCTAGGAATTTGCGCCATTACTTTCAGGCGCACCAGATTGTTGTGCTCATAGATCAGCCCTTAAAAGCCCTTTTTGAAAATTCAAACTGTTCAGGCATATTGCAAAATGGGTGGTGGAGCTCGGTGAGTATGTCATCATGTTTAAACCGAGAACTGCAAGCAAAGCACAGATTATGGCTGATTTTATGGCTGAATTTCACCCTAGGCAAAGCTCGGGCCTATGTGAGAAACCCAAATCCAATGACGAGCAAGTCCTCAGGGATAGATGGAGCCTTTTCGTGGATGGATCGTCAAACCAGAAAGGATCAGGCATAGGGATCACACTAAAGAGCCCGAATGGAAGTGTATTGAAAAAACCCATCAGACTCGGCTTTCAAGCCTCGAACAACGAAGCAGAATACGAGGCCTTGATAGCAGGTGTGAGGTTTGCAGTCGATTTAGGGCTGAGAAAGCTCTAGATATTTTCTGACTTTTAGTTAGTATTCAGATAATAGAGGAGTATATGGTAAAAAATGAAAGGATGGTGGTTTACCATGCCGCGATAGAGAAAGAGTTAGGCTAAATACCATAGTACTCCATCCAGCAAGTAGGAAGAACTCAAAATGCCCAGGCTAATGCTTTGGCATCATTGGCTTCTAGCATCGATAAGGAGAATGATAGAATAGTCACTATTGGTTTTCAACCCGAACTGAGCATTTTGGCAACATGCTTGGAGGAAATTTTGTTCGGACGCTTAGAACCAAGTTGGATGGTGCAATCATTGCCTACCTAAGGAGTGGAGATTTTCTCGCAAACAATAAGCAAGCGCATAAGTTAGGATTAAAAGCAGCCAGGTTTTGATTTTCTCCAAAAGAGGAACAATATCGACGCTCATTCGGAGGCCTGTATCTGAAATGTGTCCATCCGAAATAGGTGCCAGATTTTTTATCCGAAATACATGAAGGTAGTTGCGGTGCACATACTAGTGGAAGATTGATGGCTCACCAAGCCATTTTTCCAGGGGTTTTGGTGGCCATACGTGCAGAAGAATGCGCAACATTTTGTCAGGCAATGTGAGAAATGCCAAAAATTCTCTCCAATATCGAGGAGGCCAGCCCAAGAGTTACTTCCATTGGCTAGCCCATGGCCGTTCACACAATAGAGTTTGGATATAGTAGGTCCGCTACCACGGGCCCCGAGGAACAAGCATTTTCTTCTCATTGCGACGGACTACTTCACAAAATGGATAGAGGCGGAGCCCTTAGCAAACATACAAGACACTGGCACAAGGAAATTTGTGTCGAAAAATATCATTACTAGGTTCAACGTACCTAACACTCTCATGTCCGACAATGAGACTCAGTTTGAAAATGACCCCTTTAAGGCTTGTTATCAGCAATATAGGATTCGAAACCACTACTCCACTCCAGAGTACCCTCAGAGTAATGGGCAGGTAAAAATATTGAACAAAACAATCATTGAAGGTATTAAGAAGAGGCTAGAAAACGTGAAAGAATTGTGGGTGGAAGAGCTACCTAGCGTTCTATGGACATACATAACCATGCCTCGGTGCTCTACAGGAGAAACCTCATTCGCCCTTGCTTATGGGATAGAGGCTGTAATACCACTAGAAATTGGTTTAAAAAATTTGAGAATCGAGCTCGTCTCTAGTGGAGATAATGACATCGACATTGCTTGGCAGCTTGATTTGATTGATGAGAAAAGGGACCACACAACGAAACAGATGGCATCTTACTAGCAGCAAATATCCCGAGCTTACAACAAAAAGATTAATCCTTGCACTTTTTTCCTCGAGGATCTAGTCCTTAGGCACGTTATGGGATCAACTAAAAATCCTGCGCATGGAAAGCACAGCGCCAACTAGGAAGGACCATACAAAATAATACAAGTAGGAGGTAGTAGATACTATGAGCTTGAAACTATAGACCATAAAATGGTACCACAACCTTGGAACTCTTAAAACTTGTGAAACTTCTATTCTAAAAGTACCTTTTGAAATGCGAACTCTAAAGTACCTTTGGGAAAATAAGGGTGCCCCCCCCCCCTTACTGAGAGACTTTGAAAGAATGATGCATGGTCAGCCGTTTATTGAATAAATGTATTGCAAAGAATATGAATAAAAATTCTCAGTCTTCTAGATATAAAGTGTTAGCAAGTTGTGTACATCCAACTACTAAGGCAGGGAGGCAAAAATTCTGATAGAAGTATAAGCTTAAATCAGGCGCAGCCACCCGATCAAATCAGGCCCTCGGTTAGGCATGACCATGTAAGCCGAATGGATAGGGATTTGAGTCCAATTAGATCGGTGGGACGGTGTGAACATAGAAACAGTCTCTTAGAGCACCCAGGTGGTTGGAGTCTTTATTTCTATGCGACAGTCGAGCTCTTTAAAGGAAGACCGAGTATAGACCATAACTTCAAGAGCTATCAATTGTTTAAGTGATGATGGTCCTTACTTTGGGACTAAGCTCTTCAAAGAATGGCCAAGTATAGGCCATAACTTCCAGAGCTATAATTTGTTTAAATATTGATGGTCCTTACTTTGGGACCGAGTTCTTCGAAGAAAGGCCAAGCGGAGGCCGTAACTTCAAGAGCTATAATTTGTTTAAGTAACAATGGTCCTTACTTTGGGACCAATCTCTTTGAAGAAAAGCAGAGTATAGGTCATAACTTCAAGAGCTATAATTTGTTTAAGTAATGATGGCCTTATTTTGGAACTGAGTTCTTCGAAGAAAGACCGAGTAGAGGCCGTAACTTCAAGAGCTATAATTTGTTTAAGTAATAATGGTCCTTACTTTGGGACTGAGCTCTTCAAAGGAAGGCCGAGTAGATGCCATAACTTCAAGAATTATAATTTGTTAAAGTGATGATGGTCCTTACTTTGGGACCGAGCTCTTCGAAGAAAGGCCAAGTAGAGGCCATAACTTCAAGAGCAATAATTTTTTTAAATATTGATGGTTCTTACTTTGGGATTGAGCTCTTTGAAAAAAAAGGTCCAGTAAAGGCCATAACTTTTCAAGCAACCCTTTATTATAATCACTAATCGAATAAAGAACAAGATTAAAAGAAGATATATAAACAAAAACCAAGTGCAAAAGAATTAAGCAAAGAAACTTTCATTATATATCCAAAAAAGAAAGAGGTCACAAAGGTAAAGAAAAAAGTCTTTCAAAGTGTCTTTCAGGTTGATGGAGGCTGGGACGAGCTATCTAGTGAATGATGGGTGTAGAGTTCTAAAGATTGGCGCACCTCAACAGCAGTTAGAGCAACATGACAGCCCCTATTTAAGAATGTTTTCTCTAAAATAGGAATCTGGAGAGACAAATCATTTTCAGCCTTCTCCATCCCCTATTCGAAATCCAAGTCTTCCTGGCTCTTGGCTTTAGCCTTGAATTTTTCAAATTCTTCCAAGAGGCTGGAGTAATCAAGCTGGGATTGTGAAAGTTCCATGTTGGCTGCATGCTTAGATGCCTTCAAGACCTTAACCTCTATGGCAAGCTTTTTGTTCTCATCTGTCGGGCTAAGCATTTGAGCTTGGAGAACTAGCATTTCTTCACAGATTTTGGCATACTCTTCATCAGATGACTCTTTCTTCACCAAGGCCGAAGCACGGGCATGAATGATTTCCTTCATAGTCTTGTCCTTTCTGGCGATCTTGGCTCCCACCTCATGAACTTTCTGAAACCCCTACAAGCATCAAGGAAAGATATTGTAAGATCCATAAGAGTTATTTAACAGAAAATACAGGAGGAAAAAGTTCCAGAACCATCTGCTAAATAGCTTGACTCATGATCTCATCATCTAACAATGCCTCATTAGCGACCAAGTCACGAGGCAGACTAATTCCCTTGGAAATTCCTATTGCCACGTTAAATTCCTCAGTATCAGAATCCTTTATGTTAATATCCCTCTTCTTAGCCTTCAAAACAAGCCTGAAAGAAGGGATTGCAGGCTCAGAAGAAGGACCTGCATCAAGCTCTGAGGCCTTGCATTTTTTGGAGGCAGGGTCGACATCTAGCTTGAGGAATGACTCTAAAGGATCAATAGAAGTCTGATATTGCTCAATCAAAGGAGGATTATGGGGCTCAATTATAGTGGTCGGCTCAAAAATAGAGTTGCAGGAGGCCCAAGTCATGCCATTTGAAGGGCCCACCAGCTGAACCTCTAAGGTCGGCTTGGCGGAGACTGTTTTAATGGGGCTCTCAAGGTTAACGGGTTCTTGCAAAGGAGTTGAAGTTTCAGCAAAAGACAGAAATTCAGAAAGTTCTTGACTAGCCTGGCTCTTCCAAAAGGATCGGGCAGGGACTTCTTGCGAGATTGAGGGGTTTGATCCCGAGCAGCTTGAATACATTGGCAGTCTCAGCCAGGGTAGCATTGGGCCGAGAGGGAACAACAATGAAAGACATATAAGTTGGAGTGTAACTGAGTAGTGTGTGTGCAGCTCGGCAGAAAGAGTGAGTTGTTGAAATTCCACACCTTCTTTAGTTCATCCATCTTAACTGCTTGGTCTAGAATCCTTCCTTTCATAGTCTCGCCTATGTAACTGAGCAAATAGTTTTTTTTTTTTAAAAAAAAAAGGGGAGTTGGTAAAGGGACATAAAATCTCTAGTTACCTGGTGAGCTTTCTTCTTGTGGGCATCGATACGAAGGGATGACACCAGCAGCATATTCCCAGTTTTCAAACACAAAAACAACATCGTTTTTGTGGCCTTTATTTGAATTAGGGAGATGAGTCACTAAATACCGGTCCTTATTCCTTACCGCACGATAGTAGTTATCTCCAGTTGGTTTGATGATGTAGCAATACAACATCTCCCATAATCCTAGACTCAGGTTCAGATGTTTGTTCAAAGTAGCCACTCCCATCACAATTCTGAAGAAATTGGGGTAGAATTGAATTGGGCACAACTTCATCGCTAACAGCACCCAAAGAAGCAGAGGGTCAAGTGGAAAACGAACACCACCTTCAATGATTGCACGAGTATCAATAACAATACTCTCTCTGATTCCTATTAATGTTTCATCAATACCAACAACTCATACATTAACGTCGTCCGAAATGTTGCATTTAGCTCTAAAGGCAGGAATATCAGAAGGAACAAGGGGAGCCATAGTAGAAGACGAGAAAGAGGTAAACCCAGAAAAAAAAAAAGCAAGGAAATCTGAAGTGAAGAGACAAAGTAGGAAAAAATATGGAGAAGTTCGCTTATAAAGGGATTAACTGAAGTCCAAGAGGCAATCATTTAAATGTGAGTTATATGCCGCCAAAAAATAAGGTGATGGAACATGCAATGATAGCCTGATAGCATGAAACGACTAACAGGCAAGAATTTGTCACATGATTCCTGGAGGCAAATGAAGAGACACTACGTTCTCACTAACACAAGTAGGGGCATTTAATGCCCTCACGTTAGGACAGGAGGACAGAGCATGTGGAAAAAATAATAGACACTGCCATTAGTGAAAAATGATCAAGCTGTTTAAACAAATAGGGAGGAAGAGAATGAGCTCGGCTTTGGTTATGACCGAGCTATTCAAAATAGCAACGTGATACTAAAGAGACGCCTATGATTCAGAAATTCTGGTAAAACAAATGGGCATAATCTTCGGCTCGGTAGAGGGAACTGCTGGAGAAATTTCAATAACCTCAATATTATTCTTTACTCTCTTCCATTACTGACTTAAACATCAAAATGTCTTTGATTGAAGCACTTCAATCTTGGACAGTGTGTTTGTTTTGCAGGAGATAAAGGCGAAGAGTGTAAATCCTGAATTTGTTCACATGAGAGGCATCCTTCACTCATTCTCGTGAGAGGTAAATCAATTTTCTGCCTCTTACAGACTACTTTTAACATTAATTTTGTGTTCAATAAAAATGTTTGCACCAACTAATTGGGCAGAATCACAATAGTTTAGATATTCAATAGTAGTTTTCGTTTTTTTGGGGAAGGTGTTGGTGGTTAAGGATGTTTGGTGGATGTTAGAATGATGCATTACTCTAACAATTTACATTGATGTTGTATACAAAAATTTGATTAGAGGAAATAGTAATTGTAACGCCCCAAAAACCCCCGTGGGTGACATTACATTCTAAAAACCATTTACCGTATGAGAGCATTAAGTAAAATTCATCACGTCGAAAGTTTCATTCATCAACCATTCATATTTTAACAAAATTTGGGCAGAGTCTCCTTTGTACGGGGAGCTCTACCCAAAATACAACCTGTACAATTATATTACAATTGACCACACCGGGTCTATTTTTCTATCATAAAATAAACTTGCATTCATCATATGTCATATCCACACTATCATCCCAAATTAATAGGTCTAATCTTGGCCTTTACATCTCCAAAATGTAATAATATAACGCAGCGGAAATAACATAAATGAACTAGAGTTCAAAAGGATATTCTAAGCATAATCTAGTCTAGAACAAAATAAAAGTGTCGCTCTAAGCGTCCACCTCGGGATCCACATCCCCGTCAAGCGGAGTCTTCCAATGGGTGGGCTCCTCGGCTCCTAACTCCTCCTCAAGTGTGAAATCTGAAAAAAATTTATTTGTAGGGGGTGAGCACGAAGCTCTGTAGCAAAATCCTCTCAACTCAAACAAGGTTTGAAAAACATAGCAAACAGTCGGTCTCATTTCACAACTAACATATATATAGGTTTGGAATGAAAACAGTGACATTTTAAAAGAGATCTCAAGTTTAAACAATAGCAATAATCAGTTAAAAGAATAAAGTGAGTTTAGCATCGATAAACAAAATTCTAATTTAAGCTATTTAAAAAGGGCTTCTCCCTAAGCATTGTCCCATACCAATGCATCGGCAAGAACGACCCAACTCCCGATTCCATGTATTTTTGGTTCATCCCCGTACCATGTATGTTGATTGCTTCTCGTGAATCTACCTAACGATCATGCCTAGTCCACCAATTCCAACCAACAATCACAAATCTCTTTAGGAAGGCCGTGTACCGTCTCCTACGGCATTGACGAAATCCTCCCAAGGTGTCTAGTATACTAACCCTTTTCCTCGGTGTATATATGAACAATAGTGATCGCGAGCACAACAACAATCCACTATGAGCATTAGGCAACCATCTCACCCCCCATTGGGATAGACTAACCTCTAACACTCTACGGCATCTCTCGAAGGTAATCCAAGTCCATCACAACAACCATACAATGAGGAAATCAAGAATATTCACAATTCACAACAATTTCCCAAATATAGTAAAATCCCCAATTTTGTTTTCACATTTGTCATATAATCGAATAATCCAAGAAAATATGCAAGAGATCGTAATCTATATCATTGTGTTATACAATATTCAACACTAAAGTTTTAAAATCAAAGACAAAGAAGAAATTAGGAGAAAATCCTCTTTTCTTGAAAACTAGGGCTTTGAAGATAAAAAAAAAAAAATCAATAGAGTTTTGGTGGTTACCCACCCTTCATATTGTTCAAAACATGGCATTTATTACAAATAGAACAAAAATCATGTATTTCATATTATATATATGAGAAGGAGAGTGAAAAAACATATATCTATATACATATATATATCTAGCCTAAATGTGAGAGATTGAGAGAAAATTCCCTACCTTAAATCAAGATTCCAAGCTAAGACCCAAGCTTCAAGACCTTCTTGCTCTCCTTTCTTTTCCTCTTAATCTTCTCCTCCTAGGGTTTCAAAAGATTTGGGTGAGAGGGTAGCAAGAATGGAAGAAAATGGGAGGAGAATGTATTCTTGAAGAATTTGAAGTTTTGATTTCTACAAGGTATAAATCCGTCTTGATTGGTATTTCTATCTTCCTCTCTTCCTCTAAAATGGTTCCTAGGGTTTGGAGGGGTGAAATGAATGCTAAAGGGACGACATTAGGTTTTTATAGGGCAAGAAAATCGAGCAAAACCCGATATTTTCTGTTCAGAAAAAATCGGGTTTCCTTCGTACTGTTCACAGATTTTTGGTGCGACTTCCAGGTCAGTTTTGACCCATTTAGAGGTCGAATTGGAAATTCTTCATGAACTACACTTTTGTAGCCCTAGATGTCTACTATTTCCTGTCAAAAGTTCAGATCAATTGGACATCAAAATATAAAGTTATGATCAAAATACTAAGCAGTGTCTATCACCCCTTTTTACCCAATTTCACTCCAATTTGGTTTTACTTCTAAAATACTTCCTATCTTCTAATACATCCCATATTACCTCTCCCAATGTTTTCCGACCTCCCGAAATCAATGGTAATGTTATTTTGATAAAAAAAAAAATTAAGTTTGACCCAAAAATCAATCCGTTCGAAACTCAAACTTCATGATTAATATTTCAACAATGATTCTAAGTTTTTATCCTCATTTTATTCATATTTGGAAAACTCTTAAGATATTAGTATTCTTATTTAATTTTAGTACAGGGTCTTACAGTAATGGACCAACCTTAACGGTTAAATGTTTAATTCATTTTGATTACGGGAGGCCCATCCGACCCGATTCCCCCAAGCTACAAGTAAGTTGTTTAGACATTATTCGAGGCAAGGGCATGGACTAGAGGTTCACTTCCATTAAAAACAACCCTAAGCTAATCTATAAGAACAAGTGAACAAACCATCAAAAACAATAAATTCATATCAATCAAAAGAAAAATCAATGGTAGAGCATACATTAGAAAATCACAATTTCTAATGAGTAAGCCATATGTTTTTAATGGAATAAATGGAACTAATAGGCTTACCTCTGAATAAAGCTGATAATCAAGCCGAGTTTTGCAAGCTCGAGCCGAGCCTTTTGAACTCGTCTATTCTGGACGAGTCTAAAAAACTATTTAAACTTACTCGAGTAGGTCGAATATTATACATATAAATGAGCCGAGATTTACAAAGTCGAGCTGAGTCTTTTTAGAAAAACGATCCTAAAAATTATTCAACCTCGACTTGTTTAGAAAATCGACGAGCTCTAACCAAAAGCAAAACGAATTGTGCCCAAATACCTTGACACTATTATCAGCCCTACCTGCGAATGAGCATGATTCCTTAAGTGCTATAAATCAATTGGTTTTAACTACTATGAGATAGGAACTAATTATAAGAAAAACAAAGAGGTAAATTTGTGTTATTTCCAAGTGAGAGTTCACTTCAATACCCCCCCCCTTTACTTTGTTTGTTTGCCATCTGTCCATGAAAAAGCAAAACTTAAAAACTCATAACTAATTTCACAGGTATATAACCACTTTTTGGGGGTAATGAACCACTGTTTTCGGGGAAATTACAACTTTTGATTTAGTTACCACCTTTTGGTTTAGATTAACACTTTTAGGGAGTAAGGTTGCCATTTGTGGGACTAAATTACCAATTTTTAGGTGAGGTTATAATTTTTTCTTGGTAAGATTATCACTTTGAAGGATAAAGAACCACTGTTAAAAGGTAAATTATATCTTTTGGAATAATTTCACCACCTTTTGGGTTAGATTACAATTTTTTAGGAGTAAGGTTACCACTTTGTAGGGCTAAATTACCATTGAATGTTAATTTAGTGTTAATTACCCAAAGTGTGGTAATTACCCAAAAAAGTATACCCTTAACCCAAAAAGTGATAATCTAACCTAAAAGGTGGTGAATTTATCTGAGGTTCCTTACCCCAAAAAATGATAGCGTACCCCTAAAAAGTAGTAACCTTACCCCAAAAAATAGATTTAGTCTCATAAAGTGATTACCTCATTCCTAAAAAGTGGTAATCGAACCCATAAAGTGGTAATCTAACTCAAAAGGTGGTGAAATTATCCCAAAAGATGTAATTTACCCTACATTGGGTAACCTTACCCCAAAACAATGGTAACTTTACCCCAAAAAATTATAACCTCACCTAAAAAGTAGCAACTCAGTCCCACAAAATGGTAATCTTACTCCCAAAAAGTGTTAATCTAACCCAAAAGGTAGTAACTTACACCCCCAAAAATTGTTAACCAAAAGTTGTAATTTCTATTAAAATGGTGGTTCCTTATCCCTGAAAGTTGTAACTTAGTCCGTCTACTGTGTCTTTTCTTTTTTAAAAACAAATTGCATTGTCATTTTCTCTCAGCTAATTAATTTAAACGTAATTTATTTATATTAATGATTTTATTATGGGTCTTTTTAAAAAAAAAAAATTGTATTAGTCCTTTTCCCTCACCTACTTACCTATTTTGTGGGTAATCGATTTAGTGGATAACCAATAAAAAGTAAGATGTCTCATCAATAGGGGGTTCGGGCAAGGGACTATAGCCAAGTCTTGAGAGGGCAAGTTTTGGCCTAGTTTAGATTCTAATGAATTAGGCTTAACCGTTGGGAGTTCGGTGTCCAATCTCACCATATGCTTCCTCACACACGTTTAGAAGGCTAGATTGGTGGCCAAAGGATACATACAAGAGTATGGAGTCAAACCCCTTTAGAGATAGGGGTAGCCTTGCCCTTTAAAACCTCGGTTCTTTGTATTCTTTCTATCATGTAAAATGTTGGCCTCTTTACCAACTCAATGTGTAGAATGCTTTTATACTAGCAATCTTAAGAAAAGGGTGTATATGGCTTTACCTCCAAGTTTCGCTTGTGAAGGAAAATGGCATGTAGTCTATCGGCTCCATCAAGGAATTTATGGGTTGAAACAAACACCTTACTAGTAAAAGGGCTCAAAAGCAAGAATAGAATTCACTTTTACAGAATCCAAAATAACCATTGCAAAGAGGAATCGACATTTGTCCCTTCCCATTGTGAGGGAGGGTTGGATTCATAGATGCACTGACAACATTGATGGCAATTATTCTTTAATATAAAATAACTCCCCCTTTAGATGCAGAGAATTCAAGCTCCTACCAAATAGGCAAGAAGGAAGAAAAGCACTAGCGAGAGTTTAAATCTATATGAGGAAAATTGGATGTGATAGAAATAGTTGTGAAAGAAAAATCTGCAAGAATAAGCGCTCCTCTTGGAATTGAAGTAGTTCAAGAATCAGCTCTTAGAACAACTAGGCCACTTTGCACAATTAAATCAACAGTTAACCCAATACAAAATAGTCAATGCTCATTTAGCGCACCTTACTTGTGACACCCTGAATTCCCAAGTACCACTTAATTTCTAATTAAACTGCAAATTACCCTTTATACCATTGTTATGCTCTGATACCAAGCTGTGACGCCCCAATTTATAGGGGGTCCTAATTACCCGTTAAGCCTCCTTAATTTAACCAAGGCTTTGATATCAAGCGATGATGCCCTAAAATTTGGGATTCTGTAATTAACTCATTGATCACCCATCAACCAGCGAAATAACCCGTGATACCGCTTAACTCGAAACACGTAGTGATATCCCAATCACCGAGGTCCATAACTTCAACAAGATCTGGGCAAAATCTCTTTTACCCCAATGACCACACCGAGTCCAAGATCAACATCGAAGATATTGAATATTAATTAAGAACCATTCATGTACAAAACACATTCATTATCGAAAATAATAGGTACATATCCCCATTATACATGCCTTTAATCCATAATATACAAATCTTTGTATAAATAATTACAAGGCCAAAAACAAATAAAATGGGACTACAATTCCAAAATATGAGTCAAGCTCTGGCTCCATCGCCAAAGTGGGCTTGTAGGAGGGCCTTCAGTGGAAACACATGTTATACCTAAAACAATGTTCCCATAAGGGTAAGGCAACGTTCAATAGGGTATCTCATATGGAGATCACCTCCCAACCCATATGCATATGAAATGTTCCACAGTTATAATCTCTTTCAAATATCTATTCGCATATATAACGTGACTAATGCTACACACCGTGCCATGCCATGAAATGAGAAACTCATACATGCAATGCCAACATCGAGCCCTATCCCGGGTCCCCACAACACATGCAATGACATGCGTATGAATTTGGACATTCCAAGCCCGTGCCATTGATGTTAAACATTCAATTACCATTTATTTAATTCCATGTCTTTTTGGGCGGCAATTTATGGTATTTCACCAAAGAGACATCACACCGTCAACTGATCATCAGTATATCCCACCTGCGGCTCCTTTTTTTCCATTACACTTTTTTGGAATTTCACCTCTAGAAAGTGTATAAACCAAGTGACCAGATATTGCAACCGAGAGAGAATTTAGCCCTTATTTCTACATGCCGACACATTTATTTATGCAAAATTCAGTGCGACTCAACCGGACCTAAGTCTAACCTTCCCGAGCCCACCAATCAACTCACCTAGTTGGTGATTGATCCAACTCTATGCACACACATTCACACTCATGTCAATGCCCACAAATGTAGTTCAACCTGTGCATATGCAAATGCAATGTGCACACATGCAATTCAAATCATCATGCTCTTCATATCACAAAACATATAATTAACATGTCCATTACCATAAACATTCTCAAGCATGTCATGTATGATTACAATCCAATAAACATATTACAACGCACCTAAGCATTTTATTAAAACACTTAGAAAGCATGAAATGTAAATACATAGCATACCCACAACACAGCCCCATAAACTTCATCATAATGTTAATTATATTATGGAAGTATATAACAACATTTTACCATATCACCTAACACATGTTATATACATTGATTAACTCAATTAACATGCTTGATTCATTTAGGCATTTTATCAAACACTTAAAGTGCATAAAATATAAACAAATAACACATCCAAATAATTCATCTCATCATCTTCCTTCCCAAACTTGTTCAACAACTCATTTTATGTAGGATTTAGACAACATGTTCATCGGTTCCAATTAACTCACTAGCTACACTAGTTATAAGCTAATCATGTGATTATCATATATTTACTCAAACATATTTCATGTAGCAACCCTAGGTTGAAAGTAAACCTAGATAGGAGGAAATCCTACCTCTTGTAGCATGCATAGGAGATAGAACGACTGCTCACGATAACAAACGATGTTTTGTTCAACCTCTAGCCAAAACTCCTATTTTTGTCATGTGTCATAATTGAGCGTGGATGGTACCCACGCATAACCCTCACCGTTTTGAGCAAATTTAGTTATTTCTTTGAGGCGAGTCGTTGATCGGATCTTGCTAGATCTAAGGAACAAATGAAGAAGAAGAAGAAGACTTGGAGAACTCTCTCTCTCTCTCTCTCTCTCTCTCTCTCTCTCTCTCTCTCTCTCTGAAATATCAAAGAAATTGTGCGGTGGAAGATTTTGTCTTCTACCTTTAAGCCTCTTTTGACACTTGGTCCTTAAGGTGCCACGTGTCACCTTTTGATTGGTCCAATTTTATTCCTACAAATCATATTTTTCCATATGTCATATTTGATATAATTTTATGAGATATACTTTAAATTATATTACGGGTTCCACGATTAAATGTGACCACATAATTTAATCGCTTGACACCCGATCATATCGTAACACTCAAAAAATTTGATTGTCTCAGAATTTAATGAAAATTAACTAACTAACTCGATTTTCCAAGATGAATCCAAGGTGAGTTCCATTTCTTCATCCATGTTCTAGAAAAATTTAGGTATTCAAACCATACTTTAACGGCTAATTAACATTTTACCCTTTTTAATTAAGTTTTAATTTTTTACGGGTTTTACATCACCTAAGTCCCCTGCTTGAGAATCTAATACAAAAAACATATGGGGAATGCCATTTCTTTTTAATAAAAAAAAAAGGATGCAAAGAAAAGGAAAGACACAATGAGTATGAAAAAGAAAAACCTTACCAAATAACATTCTCTTTAAGAAATTGAAGAAGGAATTGGCTTTCAAAAAGCATGATTTTTGAATAGGTTAGTCACTTTAATCATCTCTGATGGATTAATGGCCCTTCTTGATTTAGTGGCACCATACCTAAAAGAATTTTTTGTACCATAGGCAAACATGTCCAAGTGAAGACGAGGACAATATAGAAGTATCAGTGTGCACTGTAAAAATACATAGCAAACTTTATAGTTTATAGGCTATAAGAACAATAGACTTATCTAATGCTTGAATCCAATCACACAAAAATCCAAAAACTACAACATTGCATGTTCTTTAAAAATTGTAAGTAAAATCTAGCCTTCTTGACCCATAACAGAGCAAGAGTATTGAAAAAGACAAAGACCAAGTTATACTTCACAGAATGATCCACTCCGATAATTTCTAAGATTCCCAACTATCCTAGCACAATTACTCAAAAAAAAAAAACTATCCTAGCATATCTTACCACCATACATGAACCCAAAACTATCCATTTTTTCACCATATCCTCACCGGAAAATTCAAATAATTGAATAGGCCTCCTCCTTGCTTAGCAATCTACTAAATAGAATAATGAATTTAACTATAGGAGAATAGAAGAACTATTCTTGAGGTGGGGCTTGAGATGCTTAGCATATGTTGTAGAAGGTTGTATCTTTAGTGGGAAAATCATTTAACATATGGTGAGTATGACTCAGGGACAGAGTGTGGGGGTAGAGGAGTGGAGCAAAAGTGTGCCCAATATGTGTCTGCACAAAGTGGGGTTTGGGAAGGGGTGTTATGGGGTATGTTTGTGTAGATGTGGGTTTGTGTTTGTTTAGGCAGTGAATAAGAGTAATAGGGAGGGTGGGAAGGAGAGAGGAAGAGAGAGAGAGAACACTTCTATCAAGAGTTTCAAAACAAAAGGTTGAGGTGCATGGTGGCTACAGTGGGACTGTGGGCTGGGTTCAATAGGGGTTGAAAGGGGTGGAGGCTGTATTCAGTGGTGGATTTAGTATAGGGGCAGTTGCCCCCACTGAAATTTTAAAAAATTTTGGGACTTAGGTGTAATTTTAAAAATTTCAAGAATTTCTTAAACTTGCCACCACTAAAATTTTCTTAAAGTATAAAGTATATTAATATAATTTTCAACTCTTAAAAGCTAATTTTTGGTAGCTCCTCCTCGTCATTTTTCACGCCTGGCAGTTGCCCCCACTGAAATGTTAAAACATTTTGGGACCTAAGTATAATTTTAAAATTTTCAAAAATTTCTTAAACTTACTCCACTGAAATTTTCTTAAAGTATAGGGTATATTAATATATTTTAAACCCTTAAAAGCTAACTTTTGGTAGCTCCTTTTCACGCCTGCTTTTTTTTTTTTCTATAAGCCTTCGTCTAATTTGTCCAGACTTTCAATCCATTCCACGCGTCCATCCAACATCACCTCTTCTTTCTTTTATTTAGTTTCTTTGTTAGTTCCTTTGGTGTATTCATCAACAAATCACCCTATTGGATTCAATCATTGTGCAAATCAAATTTGAAGAAACCCTATAAGATTATGTTGAAGCAAATGAGAGGTAATTCATTAACCAAATTTTTTGATAGTAGTATTAGCACTAATATAATATCAAATTTTTGATATTAGAAAATTAGTTTAATTCTTGTGGAATTGATGGTTGTTTAATGTATTATTTATGGACTTATGTAAGTTTTTTTTTGTTTCGTCTTCTGTTACCACTCAACTATTTTGGATTTTTGTTAAAGCACATGTTCAAATTGGCTATCTGAGATTCTTGGTTAGTGTTATTTTTCTTCTCTATGATTAAATTGCTTTAATTGATTTAAATGAAATTCTAGTTTGGATTATATTTTGGATTTATAGATTATATTTTGATTATGTTTAGTCCATTATCTCATTTGTTACGAAATTAATGACGAACTCTTAAACTTGAATCTAATTAGACAAATTTATTTTTCAATCACCTATGAATTGGTTGCCCCCACTGAGGCAAAATCCTAGCTTCGCCCCTGGCTGTAATGGTGGTAGAGAAAAAAAATCAATAGTTGGATAGGTGGGTGGTGGAAGAGAATAAAAATCAATAATCAGATAGAAGGTGGGGTAGTGATAGAAAATGGTAGTGGATATTGATGGTGGTGAGAGAGAGGGAGAAAGGCAACGAGGAAAACAAAGAGAGTCAGAAAGAGAAAGTCTATTGGAAGTGAAAGAGATATACCTGCAATTGGAGAAATTTGGTGTCACTACTATCTGGCATCGGTGTTAGAGAAAAGAGATGAGGGGAGAGAGGAAGTCAATGGGAGGAGAAGAGAAGTGATGAGAGAAAGGGTGAGAGAGAGAGAGTGAGGTTACTTTCACCCCCACAAATATTTATTCTCATCCTATTTGATTTTTTATTATTAAACTATTAACCTCACACCTTTTATACCCACCCTATTAGTAACTAAATACACCACATGCTATATACACCCCTTTAATAAGTAAGAAAAAAAATATATCAAAGCCCAAAAGAAAACAATAAAGGAAAACCAAGAAAGCAGAAATCCAAAAAACAAAGGAAAAAAATTTGTGGCCAAAAAAATAAAATCAACATCCACCATCTTGAATGTTTAGAGCTCGCTTAACAAAATAACTATTCAAGCAAACATGTTAAAGTTACACACAAACCATTAAATACTCGTACTGCAACTGACTTGCAAAATGCTTGTCCCCTGATGATGGTAATGGAGAAAACACAACAAAATAATGAAAATCCACACAACACATGAAATTAAACATAAAATTAAATTGAGATATAATATTAACGTGTATCTCATTAGAAAAAATCATATTGAAAAAGTGCATTTGTGAGTTTATGAGATGAGATAGTGAATGAAATATTGATTGTGATAAGATATAAGATAGACTTACTTATTAAAGGGATGTTTATAGCATGGGGTTGACTTAATTACTAAGGGGGTGGGTATAGAGGAGGTGTGTTTAGTTGTTTGATAATAAGAAATTAAATGAGGTGAAAATGAATATTTGTGGGGTGAGAATAACCCCCACCAAGAGAGAAAGTAGAGACTAAAAAAGAGGACGGGAATTAAGGTTCGATGGCGCATTACCAAATGAGAGAAATGGGTGGAAAATTAATTTTTTATAAGGAAATTGTATTCATCGGATTAAATTTGGAGGAATTTCAAATGATCTAAACTACAAAAATAAAAATTATTTTTATATTTTTGGGAAATTCGAAACGTCTTATCCATTATTATATAGATTGGCAATAACTCGCACCTGAAAACACTTGCAACATAAAAAAGCACTCAAAAAATCGAGCGTTAGTCCATTCACAAAAATTTCAAACTTTCACCCAAACTTTATAGTCTTTCCTCATCTTTATGAACTCCAAAATTATTTACAAACACATTTGAAAACCCAAAATAAAATCAAGTCAATTAGAGGCATGATTGATGTTACTCGATGCTTGCCCGAAGAGTCATAAACAAATCAATAGCTAAATAAAGCATGCTTAACCATGGTAAGGATTATGTGAGGCAAAAACATCAGATTAACACAGTCATAAAGAACTACCCTTGAAGTTGTCCGTAAAGAGGTTTGGATGTCTAAGCGGAACAATTACACCTAATTATAAAGAGTTGCTCTATAACCTGATCATAACATAATAAAATTTTCGCAAAACCAAGCAACATATGTACTTTTGAGAGTACATTAGAAATTACATCCTAGAAAATTCATCCATACATAGAGTTGAAATTATTGAATTATCTAACAGAAATTATAATGAGGAAATTAAAGGCATAGGTGGTTTACCAGTTTTTGGCACTCATGAAGATTTTTGTTCTCTTAACCAAGAATTGCTTGATGAGTACCGATCTCCTTCCACCATAACCAAACTTTCAAGGATCCATGCCGCTTTGCGTGATCACCTTGGGGACTCAGAGGTGACTTGGACTCAATGGATTCACATCTTTTATAGGGGAGAAATGATGAATGCCTGTTTTGGGGAGAATTCTAATTCTATTTACAAGAAAGGTGAATAATTCTGCCCCACGATGCATCAATTGTCTTTAGAGGTATCATCAGAGGGAAATTAGCCACTTATTTAGCTTTGTGGCTTAGCAAATTTGTCTTTCCTCATGATAATAGTGTGGTGCATACAGAGACTTTCCATATGGCATATTTGCTGGCCAAGGGTGCTGTTGCTTCACTTGCCCCAATTGTTTTGGGTTATATCTGTCATGGGTTGGGGAGAAATTACTACTCACCCTAAAAGCCCCGGAGCAGTGAATCTAAATTTTTCCATAGATTATGTGTTTGGTTGGATGGGAGAACATTTCCCAGTTTTGTACCGTCATTGACCTCAGGATGAATTTCCACCTAACTACCCATTTTTGATAAGATATTTAGGTGTTTGAGGGGAGGAAATGAACACTTATGCAGTAAGAATCAGTTTTAGATATAGTCAGCATCTTTCATTCCAACCCATTTCTTTTGATGAAAACAAAGATATTGAGTGCTTGGATGTTACAGGGATTTCAAATAAACACTTTGAATTTTTGATTTTCATACATTCTAGCTTGCTACCTGTATGAGTGGGTATTGATTTGTGCGTCCATGCTTATTACCCAAATAGATTTGCACGTCAATTGGGCTTGATCAAGGCATTCACACTAATAAACTCAGGTTTACTTTCACACAAAGGTATAACCACATTGAGGAGGTGGCTAAAGCATAACATTTAATTTTGATGAGGGACACTAATGCATTGTTTTGTATCCCTGGGGTGAGCTATACATGAGTTGTACCTACTAGTATTGTCAATGGTGGGTAACAAACTCTGCTCCTTTTTTGCGTATATCAGTTTACAAAGTACATCACACTTTGACGAAACGACACTATAACCAATCGAAGCAAGTTTTTGTGATTCAAAACATTCGAACTTCTACCAGGGGTATAAGGTGAGCCATCAAGCTGCCCGAGGTTGCAAGTTTAATTCTGAAAACTAGGCACAATAATTGTGGGATAACTTATTCTAGTAAAAGAATACAATTTCAAACTCATTGAGAAATTTCTTCGGATGATATAAATCCTAAAAGAACTAGCCATGAAAGGTCATGTGGATCATATGGGGATGCTAGTTATGCTAGTGCACCTTACAAAGACCTTTAGGTGGATGAGTCTTCTAGCACTACGGTTAACCAAGGTGAAGCCCTCGGTAACCTTGAGGGGTGTGATATGAGAAGGCTCGGGACTGGATTGGATGATGCACTTATTGATTATGATGGCTCAGATGACTTTGTTGTGGTTGATCCATCGGCTATTCTTCCTTTGGAGCCTTGTCAAACTGCTTTCTCATTAGAGAGATTCTTGGCATTGAAAAGTACCGAGCTTGGACCAAATATTGACCATTCTACAAAAACTTTCGTTACTGGCCTCATGCAAGAAGTATTTGGCCAAATCTCATCACGTTCTTCGTTTGAGATCTTACTGAAGTCTCGGGCTAAAATGATGAAATCACTTCAAATAATCCATGGGGTAGTTACCGAAACTAATTCACGGATGGATGAGGTTGATTGGTTTGCCAAAATTGCCACACAGACTTTTGAATTGTTTGAAACAATTGTGTGATGACATTGTGTTAAGGTAGGGTACAAAATTTCATGTGAATCAGATAATGATTTAGTTGCTTGCCATACTAAATGTGTAAGGGTGAAAGAAAGTTTAAGCTTGGAGTTGACAAATGCTTTGAAGCAATTAGATGAATTCAAAGCTAAAGAAAACAAATTTTAGAATAATAATCAAGAATTCAAACTATGATAGCTCAACTAGAAATTGAACAAACTGATTTTGACGACCAAGTCAAACAACTTGAGTCGTCTGTAGGAGAGCAAGATATAGCGGATAGAGAGCTCCAAAAATTAATGCTCGAGGCAGGAAAAGAGAAATTTCAAGCAATTGAAATCATAAGAAAGAATTTCAAAAACTTCTTAATTCTTTCCGCAAGTTTTGTGGCAAACATTATCTTTTTTTTCTTGTAGACCCTTTTATCAGTAGTCATCAGTAAACGATTTCGAAGACACTTTACTTTTGAGTTTTTTTATTTTTATATTTTCCTTTTGCCACTCTCACCAGAATTATCGTGCAATAATTTTAATGAGAACTTTATCAATTTAAACACTAGAAAATGTCATCAATGGTAGAAAATGATTTTTTTTTTGTGGTGGTTGTTCCTAGTTGAACTAGACTGCATAAGTACCCTTTGTAGGATCAAGCCAACATAGTTTTCATTTTGTTAGAAATTTTTTTTGATGCGCCTAGTTAAACTAGAATGCCTACGTATCCTTCGCGGGATTAAGTTAATGTAGTTTAAATTTCTTTTATGAAATTTAATTTTTTTTTTGTAGCTACGCATAGTTAAACTAAACTGCCTACGTACCCTTAGGAAATCAAGCCAACATAGTTCAAATTTTGTCAAAAAAAAATTAATTTTTTTTATTTTTTTATTTTTAAATTTTTGTGGTGGTTGCATCTAGTTAAACTAAATTGCCTACATACCTTTCGCGGGATCATGCCAATGTAGTTCAAATTTAGTTAGAAAATTTTGATTTTTCTTTCTTTCTTTCTTTATTTTTATGATTTTTTTTTGTGGTGGTTGTGCCTAGTTAAATTAAACAACCTACATACCTTTCGCATGATCAAGCCAACATATTTCAAAATTTGTTATAAATATTTGGATTTTTTTTTTTTTTGTGGTTTCGCCTAGTTAAACAAGACTGCATATGTATCATTTGTAGGGTCAAGCCAACGTAGTTCAAATTTTGTAGATTTTTTAAAATTTTTTTTTTTTTTTTTTTTTTGTAGTTGGGCCTAATTAAACTAGACTGCCTACGTACCTTTGTGGAATCAAGCCAAAGTAGTTCAAATTTTGTTAGAAAAATTTATTATTTGTTTTTGGTGACTATGCCTAGTTAAACTAGGCTTATGTACTATTCGCGGGATCAAGCCAACGTAATTTATATTTTGATTAGAAATATGAATTTTCGTTTTTTTTTTGTGGTGGTTGTGTCTAGTGAAACTAAACTACTTACGTATCATTTGTGGGATTAAGCCAACACAGTTTGAATTTTGATAGAAAAATTTATTATTTTTTTTGGGGTCACGTGTAGTTAAACTAGATTACCTACATACCTTTCGCGGGATCATGACAACGCAGTTCAAATTTTTATTTTTTTTATTTAAGCATAGAACTGCTTAATGAACTTCCCACTGACGCATGGGTATATGCCCTTCCCTTCCCTTCAAAATTAGAAAGCTCATAAGTTCCTTTGTGAAAGACTTTAATGATAACATATGGCTCTTCCCACTTTAGTTCAAATTTTCCTCGCATCATTTTCACCCTAACAACCAGTCACCTGATGGTTAAGACCAAGTCACCGACCGAGAATGATCTGAATTTGGCATTCTTTTTAAAGGCACCTGCCACTTGGGCTTGGTAAATTTCAAGTCTTTGTTCGGCATCGAGCATTTTTTCATCTAGTGCTTCTAGCTCGGATAATCTTATTTTTATTTTTTCATCTAAATTTGTGAGCTAAGCAGCAACCCTTAGAGATGACAATTGCACTTCAAGTGGGAGCATTGCTTACGAGCCGTAGACAAGGTTATATGGGATACAACTTGTGGAAGTAGGAATCATTGTCCTATATGCCTACAAAGCTTTTGGTACTTTGTCATGCCAATCTCTTTATTTTTTCTTGGAAACCGTCTTCTTAAGGATTTTGCATAGCACCTTATTGAAGGTTTCAACTTGCCCGTTAGCTAATGGTTTGTAGCTTGAAGAACACCCCTGTCGAAACTTGTATTTTTTGATCAATTTTCACTTGGATTGATTTTTGAAGGACAAGGCATTATCGGAGATGATCTTCAATGGAACCCCATGACGATAAATTATATGGTTTTTAATAAAACTTTCAACATCCAATGCGCTTACTTCTTTTAATGGTACAACTTCAACCCACTTGGAGAAATAATTAGTTTTCGCCAAAATGTATTGATAATCATGTTAGGATGGGGGGGCTTAAAAGGACCAATTAGATGTAGACCTCAAGTCTTGAAAGGCCATGACAACATAGTCGGATGGAGTAATTGAGGGGGTTGATGTATAAAATTTCCATGCAACTAACAAACTTTACAATGTTTTTCAAATTCCATTGAATCTTGTACCATAGTTGGCCAGTAGTAGCCTAATCGCTTTAGCTATGCGGTAAGTTTAGGTTCAGCTTGGTGCCCACCGCAAGTGCAAGAATGAGTTTCATATAAAGCATTCACAACTTCTTCCTTTGATCGACATCTAAGAAGAATTCCTTCAATGGATCTTCTATATAAGGTATCATTTAGGTATGCAAAACGAAGGGCTCTTTGTCTTAAGTCAACCTTTTTCTTTGGGTCAGCTAGTAGCCTACCATGTAGGAAGTACTCAATGAAGGGATGTCACCAATCCAAATATTCTTCAATTTCACAAATTGTCACTGCATTTGTGCTTTTTGCTACTTCCATATGGTCAAGCATTGGTGGGGGTAGCAATGACGTTCCATAACTGTGACTTGGATGTCCCTTTGCTTAGGAAGAGTTAGAGATGCGAATAAATTAGCCAGGGCATCTATTTTGTTATTTTCTAACCTAGGCACATGATTGATCTAGATGTCTTGGAATTTAGACATTAAATATTTATCCCTTTGGTAGTAAAATACCAAATTTTCATTCTTCACTTCATGCTGATCGTTTAATTGTTTGACAATTAATTGGAAATTGCCAAACACTTGAAAACAATCAATATACATTTCAACTGTAATTTCTAGGCTAATGGTCAATGCTTCATACTCAGCTACATTATTTGAGCATAATGTTAATTGTGAGAACGAAGATGGAATTAATCCTCCAGAAGGTGTCACCAACACAATACCTGCCCCTGGACCTCATTTCCTTGATACCCCTTCAAAATAATGCTACCATGATGATGTTTCAATGGACAAGACTTCATCACAAAAATCATCAGGTAATTGTATGTTGTCAGGAATAGGATGAACTGCTAGGAAATCTGCAAGCGCTTGTCCTTTTATTGCCTTTTAAGGTACAAATGCAATTTCAAACTTTGTTAATAGTACAGACCAACATGCAACTCTTCTTGACAAGGATGGTTTGGACATCAAGTATTTTAAAGGTTCAACCTTTGATATCAGCTTTATATGATGGGCAAGTACGTAATGCCGTAATTTTTGTACTGCAAAGATTAATGCTAGACACAATTTCTCAATATGGTAATAGTTGTGTTCTTCTCCCACAAGCGTCCTACTGAGGTAGTATAAGGCATTTTCTTTTCCATCATCATGCTTTTGAGCTAGCATTGCCCTTAGAGAGCGCTCGAGTGCCGCAATATATTAAATTAGGGGCTTTCTTTTTATAGGAGTCATTAACACAGGAGGTTTTGATAAATACCCCTCAACGCTTTCAAAAGCATTCTAGCATGCTTGATTCCATACAAAAGGCACATCTTTTTTCTTTAGCCTTGAGAAAGTTTGACATCTTCCTAACAAGTTTGAAATAAACCTCCTTATGTAGGCTAATTTTGCTTGCAAACTACGTAATTCATGTAACTTGCAAGGAGTAGTTATTTCTATGATTGATTTTATTTTGGTGGGATCGATTTCAATACCTCGGTGCCTGGCGACAAAGCCAAGGAACTTCCCAGAAATTTCCCCTAACACACATTTTAAGGGGTTCATTTTGAGTTGATTCTTTTTTAGTCTATCAAAGACTTTTTTGAGTCCACTCAAATGGTGCTACCTTTTATTAGCTTTAACAACCAAATTATCCACATAACATTCAACTATGTTGTAGATAAAATCATTGAAAATTATTCTCATGGCTCTTTGATAAGTAGAATCTTCATTTTTCAATCCGAATGGCATTACTATGTAACCGTAAATTTCTTTCGAGGTATGGAATCCAGCGAGTTCCTCATCTTAAAGTGCCATTTTTATTTTATTGTAACCTAAGAAGTCATCCATTAAAGATAAAGTGCCAAACCTCATGGTTGCATCCACCAGTAGTTTGGTAATCAGAAGTAGGAATTCATCTTTAGAACATGCATCATTTAGATCCCTGAAATCTATACAAATGCACACTAGTCCACTCTTTTTCTTAATAAGCACAATATTTGAGAGCCAAGTGGGATATCAAAATTGCTGAATAAAATCAGCACTTATCAGCTTAACCACTTCAACTTCAATTTGCACAATTAGCTCTGGCTAAAAACAACGTTAACCTTGCTTTACAGGTCATTTATTGTTTGATACAACCAGTCGATGTACTGAAATTTTGGATCTATTATTAGCATGTCTTGATAGCCCAAAGCAAAGACATCTCAATATTCCTGAAGAAGGTGCTCATACTCATTTAATTCGTCTTGAGAGAATTGAGCACTGACAAAGATGGGTTTAGGATCATCAATTGTACCAAGATTTTTTTCTCAGAGCTCATCAACAGTGACCTATCCTCGTTCTTCAATTTGTGTAGGTGCTAGTTGAACATTATTTATGAACTTTGGGTCATCTTCTAGTATGGAATTGTCTTCCTCTTTCATATCCAAGGAATCTTATGTTTGATTTTCTTCAAAGGAAGCGAAATTGACTTGTGAAATCCCTTCTAGATTTTCTTCTACTTTAACTTCCTCAACATTGAAAAACTGAAACTCAATGCTTTTCACCACCCTCCTCTTCAGTGAACATAGCTTGTTCTTTAGTAATGAAAATTATTGCCTTAGAAAAAAAAGTCTTGGGGATGTCATTTTTCTGGGCATGTCATTACTTTCTTTTTCCCTTTTTAAAGAAAATTTTGCTCTTTTGGGGTCCCAAATTCTATGGAGATGATGATAAAGGAAAATCCAGCGTTCTCTCTTTAAAGAAAACAAATCTCTTCATCTTACTTTCATACTCTCCAAATGTGGTTGAGATTACAATATCTTTAGGGATTGATTGATTTATCCTTCAAAGAGGACATGTGTAACTTATAGTAAGTGATGACATTGTATCTCAAACTGGAGTCAAAACTTCTTCTTTTAATTTTTCTTGCTCGTTCGGTACATATTTCAAAAACAATCCTTCCTTCAGTGCCATTGACACTTGACCTTTTTGGACCTTTTTAGGAGTTGTCTCAAACAACTTTTGAATTTTTTGAAGACTGAGAAGTTGATGGTTTGGAGCTACTCTCATGCCTTGTTATAGCTTCTTTATTATTTTGACCATCAGCAGAAAAATAAGAATTTGTCATTTTATAGAACTTGGCGTCAGCATAGTTCACTTCTTCACTACCAAATGGATTCAGGCTTGCCACATTTAAAAAACTTGAAAACTTGGTGGAGTGTGGAGGGAATTACACTTGCAACCATGGACGTCCTCATAAGGCATTGTATGTCCTATCAGCATATATGACATGGAAGATGACCTCCATGTGAAAATAATTGATTTCAATCTTCACTTCGATAGTGCCTAGGGCTCTCTGGCCTACTTGTTTAAAGCATTGAATTGTAAGCATGGTTGGTGACAAACGTTTTCCTGACATACCTATGGCATGAAATGTCTTTAGAAGATGTAGATTTATAGGTGAACCACAGTCAACCAAAATTTGATTCACTTGATTGTCTCCAATTATGCCAATGACATAAAGAGGATGGTTGTGATATTCCACCCTTAGCTGATGATCACCATCGGTGAAGGTAATGCAGGCCATATATGAAGAACATACCTTCAATGAGTGTTGAGCATCTATTGGTTCAACATTATCAATATAGACATCGGAACTTGTCAATGCTTGAATCAAAGCCTTTCTAAGCTCTCTAGACAACTTTAGAGCAACATACACACTTAAAAGTGTTGGTGCCCCTTGGTTACCTCAAGTCTTATTAGCTTCCCCATTTTCAGATACTTCTTTTGTTGCTTGACATTGAGGACTCAAAGATGAGGGTTCTACTGCCTTTTTATTTGGTCGAGATTTTTGGAGGTGATGGAAGGCGTCGACCAGAACGTAAGGTAAGCTTATCGACCTCAGGGTCAAATATATCACCTTCTTCGCATATGGTTGTGTAGCATGGCATCACCATTTCTTCTTCAACGCCTTCATCTTTGAAGAATTCTAGGGGTAAATACTCCTCAAGAGTAATTGGTACTCTCTTAGGCTAGATGTACTCATCCTCCAAACGGACTTGAGTTTTCTTTTGAGTCTTCTTTTTCTTTTCATTGCTTTTCTTCTCCGTCTTGTTCCCGCAAAACTTTATTCCAGGGCGTCTTGGAGGCTTCACTCTAGGGGATAGAGTATTTGTCATTTTTTTAGTCCTCTTGCTGACATGTGTTTGCACTCAACTCCACTTTCATCTCCTGATTCACAAGAATTGCTCCAATAATCCAAATTTGGTTTTCTTATAAGCTCAAAAACAATTGGAATTGTTGGCTTTTTTGAACAGGGTATGTCCGAGTAAGCACACTAATAGGTAACCTCACCATTGACAACGAAAGCAATTAGGATTGCCCCCTTTGGTAGCAAGATATTGGGGATGGACTTGTTTTATACTAGGGAGATATTATTTGAAGTTGTAGCAACAGAGGACTCTTGTATTTCAATGTCTCCCTTATTCACCATTGCTTGAATGATATTCCTGAGGACATAACAATCCTTCTAAGAATGACTACCAATCAGATGGTACCGAAAAAATTTTGGATCATCGGTCTTGTTAACCTCGGACGGTCGCTTAGGCTCCAGTAATTCTATTGTCTTAGCCTTTAGCAATGAGTTGAAAATTTCTTCCACATCATCATCTTTGAAAGTGTAGTTCACCTCTTTTTTTTTCTTTTAAAGAGGGATTTCTGGTAGTTTCTTTCCCATTTTTAGGGACTTCCTTTCCTGTTCCATTTTCTTTGCTCTTATTGACATTAACAAATGTAGGCATGGCCTCACCTTTCTTTGTTGGCTTCTTACTATCGAACTTCTTCTCTTCAGTCATTCGGGACTTTTGAGAAAAACCTCTTCAATAGTTTGTTGTTGTATGATTGAGAAGCTCTCTCTTATGTGTTTTAACACCTGTTAGCTGGTGATTCTGTTCCAGTTTTGTGGGTATTTTTAGGTGGTTCTCAAAATTAACCATGAAAATATTCTAGTGACTGAGTTCAATTATATAGATTTCAGATTGTTGTTTTCAGCCAATTGCTATGGTGTCTTAACTTGTTTATGGTCATTGACGGATATAATAAGACTAAACATTGCGTAATATTTGTCAGATGTGCAATTTTTCCATGCTCATTCTATAACCACTTTTGTGGGAATCAGCTAGCAGGTGGTTTTTTTATTCGAAGTTTGTTATATGGCTTTCCTGGTATATTTCAAGGTTTTATGGCAGATAATATTGCATGCAACCTCTTTGTATTGAATGGGGATTGTTAAGATGCACTTGAATTATGTGTATCAGACTTCAATATCCATGAAATAACTGATGTAGCGTACCTCTTTGTATTGAAGGGCCATACCTTCACATGTAAAACAATTATATAGTCTCCACGATGTTTGATGAAAGGTCCTTGGTCCTAAAGTTATTGTTAGAGCTGATTTATTTATTGCGTGTACTTGAAGTTTGCCTTTATATAGTTGAATTTTATAATGGATAATTATTTGTGCACAAAAAGTGTGCATCAAATTATTGTTAGTCATTGGATGATAGTGGGTCCCACTAAGCCGGCTAGCAATGTTTTAGGGCACACTTTTGATACACAAATTTGATGTGCATAACATTGTTCTTTGTAATTATAGATACTGTCGGACAAAAGTCATATTTGTTCAGAAAAATATTTTGTACAGTATCATCCTCCCCTCTTACTGTACTTATTTATACAATGTAAAGTTTTTATACATATAAATCTGATAGAATACACATATACTGACCAAACTAACATACACAAATAATTCAGACTAAGGTATATAATTAAAATCCGTGTGATGAAACCAAAAGTGAGGTAGATTAGATCTTCATAGTACTTCTCATCTTACTTCCACAAGGCCATAGCCATAGAGATCAGTGTGATGCTTATCCAATGGAATCTTCCTGGGAGAAAAGAGGTGGCTGCAAAACAAGAAACCATTTAGATGAAATTTAGCTGTGATATTTACGATAAAACCCATTATACTATCCAGTTTAACGGGCACCCATTAGTTTTTCCCTCAATACTAATGGCCAAACATGATAACTAAATATTTTAATCAAAGTGTATAGTTGTGTACGCACGTGAATAGTTTTACACAAAAAGTAATAAAACATATTGAATATAATTTCAAATTTTGCAAACTTAATTTTTCATTTCTCGTATTCTATTGTAGGATTATGAAAAATTTGTATGGTCTCAAAAATCTTTTGTTCTAACTATAAGGAAAAAGATTTGAAAAATAGTTAAAGTTCTATTTTTTTAGAATTTTGTGATTGAGATTTAATTTTAGTGATCTTTGAAAAATTAAATTTTTTGAAATTCATTTTATTAGGATTCCACTTATAATTTCTTAAATAAAATAAAACTATTTATCAATATACTAATCATATAGAACTTTATTCTAATTAGGAATTGGAATAAAATTTAATATACTACCCTATAATATATATTATCAAACATATTAAAATTCTAAACAATTCAAGATTTACTTAAACATACACTAAAATATCTATTTTCACATAAAATTTTAATACACTTTAGAAGGTTTATTATGACTGAGAATTTTATTGATGTGATATAAATTAATTTTAAAAAATTGTATATACGATTATTTTTTATCTTAATAAAACAGAAAATACACTTATGTAGTCATAATATTATTTTTACATATGAGATAAGTAATATCAGATTGATAGAGTTTTTGAAGGCTTTTTGAATATTTTATTAAAAATATAATGATGCATTTTGAAACTTACTGTAATTAAGAATTAGCTAGGTGAATTCAGATAAGATTTAATATACTACTCTATAATTAATATATATATATATATATATATATATATATATATATATATATATATATATATATAAATTTCTAAAAAAAATAAATTTTACTTTAAAATACACTATAATATCTATTTCCACATAAAATCTTTATACATCTTAAAAAATTTGTTGTGGATGAAAAATTATACTGATGTTACGTAAATTGATTTTAAATAATTTTTTATCTTAGAAATGAAAGGATTAAACTTTTCGATGAAAGAGAAAATACACATATGTTGGTATAATGTTATCTTTGCCTATGAGATTTAAATACATAAGTATATGATGATAATTTAGATATTTAATTGTGAAATGATATCTAAATGCTAATAAAAACAAACATTGTTCGAAGAGTGTAATAAAACCCAAAAAAATAAAATTTGGAGGGCATTTGTCTTTCAATTCTAAACTGTCACATTCCTAATGGAATTACACTTAAGTTCATGTAGAGTTATATAATTATCGTTCTAACAAACAAGTTTTATTTTAGAAAATATCTTTGTTTAGTGGGTCTCAAAAAATAAATAAAACCTGCTACGGTGCTTCATTTGTATTGGTTATAACTTATCACTTTCATCTATCAATTTTAAATTTTTTTCAATAACTTCTTTCATAACATTGATAGAAAATACAACGTGCACACCACGAAAAAATAACACATTGCTTTTCTCATCCAAAACTTACTTCTAGCAATTGAAGCATACAATCGACAAAATTTTAAGATGATGTCCTAAAGTGAAGATCGATGAATTTGATAATATGAAGTGTTACCATATTTTTTGTATATATATTTTATATCTTTTGGGAGGAGAGTTCTAGAAGATGTCAATGTTTGACCAATTAAACCCATATTGCTGATATGATTTTGTTGGCAACATATGTGCGTTTGGTATGAAATAAATGTTTCTCACCTTGACTATTCCCATCAGAAGGTGAGGGTGATGATGACTTAGATACCTCGATTCCAAGCCTTGCGCAATCAGATCCAATTGCACCTGAAGCAAACCAAATGTTAGAACACATATCACTGAGAATCTCTACACACTTTAAATTTATTATATTTCACATCCTCTAGAGTTTACATTGGTTCTCACTATAGTTAGTAAAATTCCAGTTAGATCAGTTTCGTCTTCTATAGTTCGCCATACAACATGAATACTACCAAAAATGGCATGTGTATATTATGTGTAGTGTACATAAGTTCTTAGAAAAATAACATATGAATATCACGTAATTCAGATTTCCTCAGTTACAATTTTGTTCAATTTCATGTAATGACAAATCATCCATCATTTATGGGTGAGGGACTCCCTTATAAATAGTGGGTCCTATCTGAATTCGTGATTACTGATCTATTATTGAGTGAGATAGACGAAAAATATAATGGGGATAACTTGATTCTACATCAAGTGACTAATCAATATAAACCCTATAGGTAAAAAGTGCAATATTAGTCCTAAATTTATTCAGCCATGTAGGTCTTACATTCACTGTAGCAAGGGTAGAAACTGATATTCATAAGATTTTGATAACCCGGGTTGCATTGGCATGTATGTGTATATGTGGCATTCTTTTTGCATGAACCTTCTCCACAATAGATCCAGTTGCAAGCTGTAAAATAACCAATATAAAAAAATATATAAGAAATCTAATTTATCACAAATATTTTGGGATATATATGTTTAGATACATCTATGTATGTATATGTAGCTGATGGGTGGTGATTACAATCGAAGAATGATGAGTTGTTTGGAACGGAGGGCGCTGGAGGGGCAGCTGGCATGCAGGAGTAGTCAAGACTACCTGCAAAAATGAGAAAAAATACACGTTAATAGCTACTCCAAATTGTTGCGTACTAAAATACAATTAAGAATATAACATATAATGAGTCACTTCACAGAATTTCACAAAAAAATAAAATTTATTAAAGGATCGTTGACTTGATAATCGAGAATGTTAGGAAGGTTAAACTTTAATTCAACTTTCATCTACAACAAAATAAACTTGCAAAGGTAAGACCGCGATGACTGAATCGGTGAAAATTGTCAAAATTTGATATTCAAAATATAAAAAACATGGTACATAAATATATGGATCTGTTTATTATTTATTCTTATATCCACAATTATTTGTACAAATTTCTAATTAATTGCCTTACTTTTTATTCAAAACATTTAATTTAGTTAGGCAACTTCACTTGGGCAATACCAAAACAATTTGTGTAGTTTTTTTTTTCTATTTTCTTTTTAGAGTTTTAAAATCAACCAAAAGGAGAAGAAAGAAAATTGGAGAAAAAAAAGAGCAGGGATCGTACAGTTTGGAACTATGCAAGGAAGAAACTGAAGATTTTCTTCGTTGTCAAGACGGGTTCGCTTCCAGCCAGCGTCGCATTCACATACGAAGTTAAACGGAGACCCAATTGCTGTCTTGCAAGTTCCTTTCCCACACTCCACTTCATTGCATAGGCTGTCTGTCAATCAACACAACACTTCTCAATATCTAAATTTGTGTGCGTGTGTGTGTGTGAGAGAGAGAGAGAGAGAGAGAGAGAGAGAGAGAGAGACCACTGATAGGAGAGGGAGCAGGAGATATATGATCATCTGCTTTTGCAATAACTGCTAGTAGAACCAGAATTACAGCCAAAGAAGCCATTAAATTGGAGGAAGCCATGGTTTCAGCGACTAATAACTAGTAAGAGGATGAGAGGGGTGGTGAAGATGAAGGTAAATTATACCTTGCGGGTATATATATAAGCATCGAAAGCTTGAACTTTTCTTCATCCATTAGAAGCTTCTACAAATTTGAGAAAAAATACATTTCAAAGCTTTACAATTGCTGGCCGTATACGTTGAGAATCACTAGTCAATTACCTATACAGTTTCTTTGTGTTTGAACCTTTCATCTCCCTGACCAAAACAAAAAACTTTCCTCTCCCCTTCCGGTCTGTTTTGAAAAGTCCGCAATAACAAAAAAGCAATACTATTTAAATTTAATTTATTAACTTAAACACTACTTGCTCTTAGATTGACCGAGGGTAATTTGGTTTTTGAGACCCGTTACTAATTCAATGATTTTTTTAAAAATTAGATCAAGAATTATAAATTCAATGTTAGGGTAATGGCGGGGTGACAGTGGAGAGAGATTATAAATTCTTATTCATCACATGAGGCGATCAATTGAGATTATAAATAATATTCCAGATTTTCTTTCATTGGTAGTTTTCTATCAATTTGTAGAAAAATAAGCAAAGTCATTGTGGTCCGTTCCCTGCCGTCATGGAAGCTTCGAACAAGTCTGATTTGAATGGGGAGAATACATGTGATTTATCAACCACTTTACATTTTAATTTTTGTTACTAAATTAACATATTTATAAGTAATTCCCTTGTAATGTTACGTCGGGTTGGGATACGGGTGGCGATGACGATGAAGATGAAGTGTGCTTATGGGGTTAATTTGAGCTGAAAGGCTCTAGGGAATAATGTTTTCTAGGGGAGAGAGGTGGATTGCAAATGGAGTTTGTTGCTCTTGAAATTTATATTGATGATTATGAGAGGATTACACAGTATTCTTGGTACAATTTTGGTTGTTTTTTTTTTTTTTTTCCGTAGTGAGGACATTGTACAGTATTTATAACCTAATTCCTAATTTTATGGGGTCAGTGGCGAGATCTTTGCTTTCCTTCTGTAATATCTCACTTGATTTCAGGAGATGGTTTTGGCAGCTGAGGATCTTGCATCTTGACTGACACTTACTGCTGTTGAGGGAGCGCTTTGTGGTTGCCTGTTGTCTTCTACTCACCTTCTTCGGGGTGCAGGTCGAGGAAGCCTCAGGTCTGGACCTCTGAGCTCAGGCTCTCTTGGCTGAGCTCCCTTCTTGACCTCAGCATCTGCCCCCCAATCCCTGGTCAAAATGTGTTTGAGCAGGGGCTGAGCTGCGGTTGAGTTGAGTTAAGCCTTCATGTGGTGACCTCGATTTGCGCATGAAAAGACCTTTTTGACAATTTTGTGCAATAATTTCTTCCACGTTTCTCGCTCATGTCCCGTATTTTGAAGACCCACGTACACCAAACTTTAAATGCCTTTGAAATGATCGAAACCCCTCACTTCTTCGTTCGATTTCTCTTTCTGGACTTTACCTTCTTTCTTCCTTGTGATTTTAGCTTCCCCAATCTGCTGACGTTCTTAGGGTTTCACTGAAAATCGATTTCCCTTGATTTGATTTAAAGGCTTTGTGAGGCTTGCTCTTTGATTTCGTTTTGGGCTTTGATTTGTCGCTCTTCCTTGATTAGGTACACTTCTTGGCTTTTGTTTATTTCTTCATTCTGAATCCCTCAAATCCGAGGTGGTTGCAATATTTTTGGACATTCTGTTTTTGCTATTTTAGGAATCGAGGTTATTCCTTGTCTTCCCTTTCCATATTTCTGGACCCTTACTCTACTACTAGAGTCTTCTTGGCTGGTCCCTGATGTCTTGACCCTTTGACTTTCTAGGATTGTTTTTCAGACGTTCCCCCTCTTTATAGCTTTTTAAGACTTCCTTTCTCCTGTCCAGTTATGTCTGCCTCTTCCAAGGCTACAACCTCATAATTATTTAACGAGTATTGTAGATAGAAAATATGAATTTTATAATTTTTTAAATAGTATTATATTAGTTGTTGTCAAATTAAATAATTTTTTATTAACACGAATATTGACACAAACCCGATACGTACCGAAAGTGATATGACACGAAACTAACACGATCGAAAGTGACACGACACGAAAATGATACAACACGACACGATTGACACCCTTACCCTCCATTCTTAAATATGTGACGTTTTACACAATTTTTTTTATTCCATAATATCTGACATTTAATGAAACCAAAACATAATTAATATTTTTTCTTCTAAATTTATCCTTATTCCTGTTTTCTAATAAGTGTTTAATAACTGTACAAATGTATTTTGTTGAATAAGTGTATTTTAGTCTTGTACAATTATTATTTACTTATATTAGAGCTATTTAATAGTTTCCTTAATTCTTGTGTAAAAACCTTAAACGTCACATATTTAGGAATGGAGAGAGTAATAATTATGGTTAAAATAAGAAATCAAAATTTTTTTATTTACTAATAAATGAATTCAAAAAAATTTATAAGCCCTTATAAAAGAGTTCAAAACAAATTAAAAGTCAAATAAGAGTACAAAACAAAAATTAGATAAAAATATATTTATTGGTGGGTATAATTGATTTTATTATAATAATTAGAGATAAAATAAGAAATCAAAAGTTTTTTATAGATGCTAATATTTATAAATAGTAAATAAATATAAATAGATATATTTTATGTCTTATGGGAGGAGGGTTCTAGAAGATGTCACCGTTTGACCAATTAAACCCATAAAACAAAAGTTGCCAATATGAGTTTGTTGGTTGCCTATTTTGAATTTCAGTAACATATGTGCATTTTGCATGAAATACATGTTACTCACCTTGACTATCCTCTGAAGGTGAGGGTGATGACGCTTTAGATACCTCGATTCCAAGTCTTGCACAATCAGATCCAATTGCACCTGAAGCAAACCAAATGTCATGAGATATCTCTGCACTTCAAATTTATTATACTTCACACCCTTTAGAGTTTACGTTTCCTCTTACTCTAGTTAATAAAATTCCAGTTAGACCAGTTTGGTCTTATAAATTTCCTTATACAACGTAGTATAAAATGACACGTGTATATTAATACCACTAATAAAAATACCTTACATGAAAAACTTTTAATTTCTTATAAAATATTATAAAGACTAACATGTCATTTTATATTTAAATATATAAATTACTATTATATCCTTGTATACTTAAATAACAAACTAACCGGTAACATATCATGTAAAATTTCTCTCTTTGCAAATTTTTTAGATGGTCATGTTACTCTTCATAGAATATATAAAAATATTATTCTTTTTTTTCAAAACCGTAATATTAATACACATCGACAACTTTATTGATACAATATTATTTCCAGTGCAAAAAAATCAATATATGTATCTTGTTCTCTTCGTCCACAATACAAAAGTATGATAAATATAAGATAATATCTAATTTAACTATATAATTAAATCTTTCTATACTTTATAAAATACTTTAACGAACACTTTTGTATGCGACGCACGTGTTGGATTACTAGTTATGTAAAGTATACATAACTTCTTAGAAAAACGACATATGGAAACCATGAAATTCAGATTTTCTCAGCTACAATTTTATTCAATTTCATGTAATGGCAAATCATCCATCATTTATGGGTGAGGAACCCTCTTATAAATAATGGGTCCCATTCAAATTCATGATTATTAATCTATTGTTGAGTGAGATTGAGACAAAATATAACGGAGGAGAACTCGATTCTACATCAAGCAACTAATCAATATGAACCCTATAGGTAAAAAGTGCAATATTAGTCCTAAATTTATTCAGCCATGTAGGTCTTACATTCACTGTAGCAAGGGTAGAAACTGATATTCATAAGATTTTGATAACCCGGGTTGCATTGGCATGTATGTGTATATGTTGCATTCTTTTGGCATGAACCTTCTCCACAATAGATCCAGTTGCAAGCAGTAAAATAACCAATATATAAGAAATCTAATTAATCACAAATATTTTGGTATATATAAGAGCGCTGGAGGGGCAGCTGACATGCAGGAGTAGTCAAGACTACCTGCAAAAATGACAAAACAAGATCGATCACTTGATAATCAAGAATGTTAGTTCAACTTTTTTCCACAACAAAATAAACTTGCAAAAGTAAGACCGCAATGAATGAAATCAGACAAAATTGTCGAAATTTGAAATTTAAAAGATCAAAAACATGGTACATAAATATATGGATCTGTTTATTATTTATTCTTATATCCACAATTAATCTGTAAAATGTTCTAATCAATTGCCTTAAATTTTATTCAAAACATTTAATTTAGTAGAGGCAACTTCACTTAGGCAATATCAAAACAATTTATGTAGTTTTTTTTTTTTTCTATTTTCTTGTTAAAGCTTTATCATCAACCAAAAGGAGAAGAAAGAAAATTGGAGAAAAAGAAGAGAACGGATCGTACAGTTTGGAACTATGCAAGGAAGAAACTGAAGATTTTCTATGGAAGAATACATGTGATTTACCAACCACTTTACATTTTAATTTTTGTTATTAATTTAGCACATTAATAAGTAATTTCTTTATAATGTTAGGACGGGTTGACATATTGGTGGCGTTGACATGAGATGATTGCTACGTTAATTACAAATTGTACCCTGAAAGATTTCTCGAATTTTAATTTACATTCTTAAATATCAAAAATATTAATTTGTACCCTCAAAGATATAAATATATATTAATGTGCACCGAAAGCTAACAGCAGTCAGTTTGTCATCTAAAACTAAATGTATAAATTACACCTAGACTCCTTTTGTCACTTAATCACTGGATCCCCTCATATTTAAAATATTACACCTACACTATATGACGTTTGTGCGCGTGTAACACATAACCCCCTATTATCAATATCCGTTAATATAACCGTTAAAAACATGATGTCATTCTAATAAACAACTATAATTTACATACTACTCTTTATTTTATGAGTCGTTGTACTATAAAGTTTAAAATTAATTTTATCCTTTGAATATCCAATACAATACAGAATTTATATAATATTCAAGAATACTAGTATTATATAATGTTTTTTATATCCAATGCAACATATTACTTGAACAAAATTATTTAGATGCTCAATTGAGGAACACTCTTAGTCATATTTGAATTCTCAGGAGGTGTAGTGTAATATTCCAAATGTGAGGAGACACAGGTGATTAAGTGACAAATATAAGGAGGTCTAGGTATAATTTACCTATTTAGTTTTAGACACCAAACTGGAAAGCTGTTAGTTTCACCTGGACATTGATACAGATTTATATTTTCGTGGGTGCAAATTAAGATTTTTGATCTTTGAAAGTGCAAATTGAGATCGAGAGATCTTTTAAAGCGCAACTTGGGATTAACCCTAATATATATTTAGGAATTTGTCATATTTTTTGATTAGTGAGTATCTATCTATGCTAACAGAACTTATCTTATTTAAAAAAGACTTGAATTTCTGAATTTAAAATGAATTGAGTTTGCTAACAAACATTGACATATCGTTTCGTTCCAAATGGATTGGAAGCTTAACCAATTATCTGCTTGTTGGATTGGAGCCTAACCCTGGAACTTGGGATTAGTAGTCAGTCTCCTAGCCTATCTTTGATGTTCCTTCTATGTTCCGAGGTATAGGATTATTAGGGTACCTTTGTGCAAAGCTCCATTTTTTAGCGTGGTTCAATGTAAGTGAGTAATTTAAATTTTTTTGTGGTTAAAATACAAGGTGTTTAAAATATTTAATGGTGAATATACTTACGGTAAAAAAATATTAAAATGTAAATAAGTAGATTTATTGTGATTAAAAAGTTGACTATGTAAGTATTGGGATTCAAATTTGAGTGTCATTGTGTTCTGTGTTGTCGATTTCTGTGTTTGCTAGATCGTGCCCTGCACATAGACTTTTTGAGTTTTGATTTTATTTCAATTAAGATTTTAACTTGAAACAAAAAAATAAATACAATAGTAAATACATATTTATAGATCATAATTTGTGTAATTTGTAATAGATGTGCACTACATTTTTTAGAATGAATATTAGTTTTTATTTTTTTTATTAACTCTTATAGTTTTGATGAGTAACTTTCTTGTAAACCTCTACTCTAAGTTTTAGATTAGATATTCAATGTTTGTAGTTAAAGGGATACTTCATGAGACGTGTCCAAGGACAGATCCTCTGGTTTGCCTTATGGTCTTGATGAAAAATTTCATTTCGAAAGAATTTCAATAGATGCATCGTAACTGAAAAACTGTCATTTAGAGAGTTCAAAATTCAAATATGTCAGCTTACACATGTATTGAATAAATAATTGTGAGGAAAAGTGCACGGACCTTGAGAATACGTCTAAGTCAAAATTGCACCAAAAACCTGCTCCATAAACAAATGGGTGTCTAGAAGACGTATGGAAGATAGTGTCTTGTTAATGATATGAAGAATTATTTAAGCTAACACAGGCAAATATCTAGTAATTTACCGACAATGTGCGTCCAAGTATGCACAATGACATGTAAGTAATGAGACTTTATGTCCAAATCTGTAGATTTAACCTCTGCACACAATGCACATATGGGATGTGAAATCTCGACTATGCCTGCAACTCGATGAATAATTTATCAATGACCGGATATCAACCCATATTAAGACTCATTTTATGTAGAAAATAAATCGAGCTTGAGTAAATTTTGAAACCTCATCTTATAACAAGTCGAGTCTAAACAATATCTTATTCAGCTAGTTTAGTGTCACAACCCATTTTCATAAACATACGTAATACACTAAGCATCCACTCCTCAAGTTTTGGCTTCCCCATCAATTTTCTAATCCATATTAGAGACTGCCTAAAAGTCGGCATCTAATCCAGTAATTTATTCTCTCAACTCAAATCTGAAAAATATTAAATATAGGAGAGAGCACAACTAGCTCTATTGAGAAAATTTTCTAAATATTCTGCGATACAAATTTGAGTACATTCAACTTCACACATAGCCATATAAGAGATTTAAATCATTTTTTTCAATAAAATCCGCATGTACACCACTAGCAATAGTTCTACAATTCTTAAAATAGAGAAAACTTCAATAAAATATGCATAAGATCATAAAGAAAACATTCACAAGTAGACCTTCTCTAGAATCTAGTATTTATGCCCAAAAAGGTATATCATATGAAAATTGGGCATTTTTCTAATGAAAAAGAATCATACTTTTGCAAGAAATCCAAAAAGATCTAGTATATATGCTTATTCGAGTCAAACATTATATGCATAAGAGTCCCAGCCTCAATGAATAAGAAAGAGAAAGAAACTCCTACCTTAATTCCATAGATAATTGATCCCAAAATGCTTAATATGATTTCCTATGTGTACATCTCCTCCCATTCTAATCAGATCTGTTATCTCTCCTCTTCTGTCTTATCTATTCAAGTCTCCCTTAAGTTTTCGTAGAGCTGGGGTGTTCAAATAAACCCTAAAACTAATCCCTAGGTAGTTATTGAGTCAAAAATGGAGCTAAACAGCACAAACTAATCACACCAGACCTCACATTCGCGTTGGGACACAAATAGTTGTCTAGACAAATGGCGGGACTCCTGTGTGGATCCTCAACTCCCAGGGTGATACGTGGTCCAATAAAGTCATTAGGATGTCTGGAAGATGCCGAGGGGGTGAACCGAGGCATGGTGACACAGAGCGGCCGAGTACAACAGCTGACATCATAGTCAAAGGGATGTGACCTCGCATTTATGGCGAGATGAGTGATAGTGACAAAACAAATAAATGCGGGGCTGCCACCAACTGCTCTCTGCAAGTCTATGCCTACTGTCATGATGACTGGAGCATTAATGACTGATGCGCCGAAACAATGCGATTGGTTCTCCCGAGTTCTCTGATCCACCGAGTAGTCCGTGCCCTGTCGGTGTCAGACGCCGACCTCTTGGATTGGGCTGCTCGGCTCATAGTATAAATGTTCGGCTTACAGCCGAGCACTTGTACCATTCCCCGAGCATTCAATTCGAGGAGGTGTAAAGGGAAAGCATTCACAGCACGAGGGATGGTGTGTCAGATATGAGATGTCCAGATGGGACTGAAAATCTAGAGCAATCATTGTTAATTCAGGTATAAATATTCCTTAGAAAAATGGACAAAGGTACGCAAAATCAAACCATAGCTCATTGACTAAGAAACATCCTTTTGATCTTACTAACTTAAGCTTTGGAAGGGATTGACTGGGCTCACGCCTGGCCCCCTTTCTTCTAACCCCATTTTTTCAGGTTTTTCAGTCAAGGGATCGCTACCTTATAAGATTGCAGGATCTATCCCGTGTAATTTGGCGCCGTCTGTGGGAACGAAAGCATCGCTAAGTTTTGTGGTGGCAATCGTTTGATGGTGAACACTCGATCTCAGGGTGAGGGAGTAGGTGTACGGGCCAGGAACGCAGATCCCGTCCGGCTTCTAATGGTCCTAGAACCGGGTTCATTAGGCCGATCAGATGGGTAGGGGCGCTCGTCACAAAGAACGTTCTCTATGGATCAGTCCCTTGGGGGGCGTGACCTCCGGGCCCACGACATTGTGGAGATGGTGGAGAAACGGATGGCCAAACGTATTAAGTAGCTTGAGAGGGAGAATGCCAAGGTCCTACGACGCCTTGACGATTTCGAGCAATCGGCCAGAGCAGATGAATGCGGCCGCGGGTTGGGGACCAGGTGCCCAACCGAAGCCTGTCCAGGTCCCTCCAGCGTGGTCCCTTCAGAAAGGAATTGGTTAGGCACACGCCCGAAGGGCAGGACCGCCCAGGGTGATCCTCCGCCTTTAAGGGACGGTCGGAATCGGGTCAAAAGGCGAACCTATCTAGGTGGGACCTACGCTGAGGGATACCTGAGGGCATTGGAGTCGCCGAATCTCACGCAGAGTCCATACCCCCAAAGGCCTCATGGAGATAGATCAGCTAAAGATCCTCGGGTCCCCTTCGTCGCTCAGCGCGACAACGAACCTGCAGTTCACTCCGACGAAGTTATTTCGCCGTTCGTCCGGGCTATCAGGGAGGTCGAAATGCCAAAAAAGTTTATCGTCCCGCGGTTCAAGATCTACGATGGAAAGACCGACCCTGAGAGCCATCTTCGGCAATACAAACAATTGATGTCAATCTATGACACCGATCAAAGGGTGTTGTGCCAAATTTTTTCCATGAGCCTCGGAGACACGGGCATGAGGTGGTACGAGAACCTCGCCCCCGAGAGCATAGGGTCCTGGAGGCAATTGGTAGGGCTTTTCTTGGCCCGATTCATCACCAGCAGCAAGAAGTCTAAGGACATTGGCTCTCTGTTGACGCTCAGGCGAAAAGGGGGAGAGACGCTCCGGCAATACACTGTCCGATATTGGGATGAGGTCAATGAGGTGGAGGCATATTCGGAGACATTGGCCGCGGCGTCATTTAGGTTGGGACTGTCCCGAGATATAGATTTGTACAAATCATTGACCAAGAAGGTTCCGGCAGATATGAAAGACTTGATGGCTCGGATAAACAAGTATGCCCGGGTGGAGGAAGAGTCCACCGCACCCGAAAATAGGGTGACAATGCCGAGAAAAAGGGAAAGGGAGCAGCCGTCCCGGAGGGGAGGACCAATCCCACCCCCAAGTCGTCTATCCTTCCAGGGGGTAAGCACGGTGTTCAACGAGCCCATACACAAGATACTCCCCAAAATCAAAAACAAACCGTACTTCAGGTGGCCCCTGAGGATGCTTAGCGACCTGTCGACAAGGAATTCGGCCCTCCGTTGTTCATATCATAGAGATGTCGGCCATTTGACGGAGGAATGCAACAGTTATCGGTCCTTCTTAGAGCGGTTAGTGCAACAAGGGCACCTCGGAGAGTTCATCGACAAGGACTAGCCCGGGGGGTCGGCGGGGGAACGAGCCGAAGGACCAGCTGAGGCAACACCCGTGATCAACGTCATCCATGCCTGCACGGTGGAGCGGCCCACATACAACTCCCTCCGCTCTGAGTTGCAAAGGGTGTCCCAGGCAATAAAGGTGGATGAATGGGGAGACCAGCGGCCGTCCAAAAGATCTCGGGGCACTATCGAGGTAATTCAGTTCTCCAATGCTGATCTCGGAGGGGTGGTCTTCCCCCACGAGGATGCATTGGTGATCACATTAAGGGTCGGGAAGTTCAATGTTAAGAAGATATTGGTGGATTCGGGCAACTCCTCCGAGGTAATGTACAATCACTTTTTAACAAGATGGGACTCTTTCAGAAGGATTTGGAACCCATGAAGACTCCCCTCATCGGATTCAACGGTTCCAGCGCCCTGTCCCTTGGAAAAATCATTCTCATGGTACGAGTAGGGGTAGTGACCATCCCAGTAGAGTTCGTGGTGGTAGACTCCGACTCCCCGTACAACACAATTATGGGGAGATCATGGTTGCATGCACTTAAGGCGTTTCATTCATCCTACCATTAGAAGATAAAGTTTCCAACACCACAGGGCGTAATGGAAATCCTGGGTGACCAGGCCTCGGCAAAAAGCTGCTTCTACGCTGCTATCAAAACGGGAATAAGCGGTCGGAGTCAGGAGCGCGATCCCGATGCCGTGATTGCCAAATAGCAATCACAGAACGGTCGGCCAGGGGTGGACGAGCCCATAACAGAGCCTGTCGACCGCTCCACCGAAGCCTTGGTAAAGGTTCTCCTCAGCTCTAATGACAGCGAGAAATACTACTTGATAGGGGAATCACTCAGCGGTGCAGAGAAGGATGATATGACCTCCTTTTTATGCCACATTGCCGATGTCTTTGCCTGGACCCAGGCCGAGATCATGGGGATAAGTGCCGACATGATGACCCATCGGCTCCATGTGAACCCCTCGTTCAAACCCTTCAGGCAAAAGGCCCAAAGAACTGCCCCCATCATGCGAAAATTGTGGAAGAAGAAGTGGAGAGATTGTTGGGAGCGGGTTCCATCAAGGAGGTGCAGTTCCCCCAATGATTGTCTAATACCGTGTGCACCAAGAAGAAAGAAGGAAAATGGCAAGTCTGTGTGGATTTCACGGACCTAAACAAGGCTTGCCCTAAGGACGAGTACCCTTTGCCCAAGGTTGATCAGCTCGTAGACACCACGGCCGGCCACAGACGCATCACCTTCATGGATGCTTGAGCTGGATATCACCAGATTCCCCTGCACGAGCCAAATCAGGAGAAAACGGCGTTCATCACTCCGCGGGGGATCTACTATTATACCGTAATGCCCTTTGGGTTGAAGAATGTCAGGGCAACTTACCAACGATTGATGAATAAGATTTTCAAAGACCAGCTCGACGACACGATGGAGGTGTACATTGATGACATATTGGTCAAGAGCAAGGAGGAGGCTGACCATCTTCGCCATCTCGGGACAACATTTGCCATCCTCCGAGAATATGACCTGAAACTTAACCCCTCGAAATGAGCCTTTGGAGTAAGTTCTGGAAATTTTTTGGGGTATTTAGTCACTCATCGGGGGATCGAGGCAAACCCCGAGCAGATATAGGCAATTTAGAATGTCCAAGCACCCAAGACTATCAAGGACGTTCAGAAATTGGCCAGGATGTTGGCGGCCCTTAACAGGTTTATTTCCAAATCGTCCGATAAGTGCAAACCATTCTTTTCCAAGTTAGGGGAGGGGGCAGCAAATGGGGTTTGGAACGAGGAGTGCGATCAAGCTCTTGAAGGGATCAAGGAGTACTTGAAATACCCTCCGACGTTGTCTGTTCTAGCAGCAGAAAAGGTGTGAAGCCTTTATTTGTCCGTCTCTCAAGACGCCGTTAGTGGAGCATTGGTCAAGGATAGCAAAGGGGCACAGAAACCCTTGTATTTCGTAAGCAAGACCTTGCTCGACATTGAAACAAGATACTCTCCGATGGAGAAGTCGGTATTGGCATTGGTGGTCTCGACAAGGAAACTCCGGCATTATTTCCAGGTTCACGCCATAGATGTCCTTACGAACCGACCTCTCAAGCCGATCCTGCACAAGGCCGATATGTCCGGAAGGATTGCCAAATGGGCTGTAGAGCTCGAAAAGTTTGAAATCAGGTACAAGCCCCGAAAGTCAATAAAAGGACAAGTCCTGGAGGATTTTGTTGCCGAGTTCTCTATGTGCGAGCCGCCAACACTGGATCGGTCGGAGGACGTGTAGGGTCTCTATGTTGATGGGTCCTCGAACGCCAGGGGGGCAGGGACAGGTATCGTATTAGCCAACCCAGAAGGGTTCATCATTGAAAGGGCTGTCAATTGAAATTCAAGGCGTCCAACAACGAAGTTGAGTACCAAGCATTGCTAGGAGGACTGGACGCTGCAAGCTCGATTGGAGTTAAACACCTTCAGATTTTTTGTGATTCCCAGCTGGTCGTGAACCAGGTCAATGGGGACTTCGAGGTCTGGGATAGCAGGATGAAGGCATATCATGAGAAGGCAAGATCCAGGATGGAAAAGTTTGAAAAAGTGGAAGTTTCCCAGATCCCTAGAGATCAAAACACCCACGCCGACGCTTTAGCATGCCTTGCCTCGGCTTTGGCCTCAGAGGTATCTCGGAGTATACTTATCGAGACCCGGGACAGTCCGAGTATAGACGAAGAGAGGGTCGAGCAAGTATACCCAACCATAATGGGGGCACCATCGGGATGGATGAAGCCAATCATTGCGTACCTGGCAGACGGAGTGCTTCCGGAGGACGTCCGAGAGGCCAGAAAGATCAAGCTCAAAGCCCCCAAATTTCGGATGTTGGATGAGCAACTATAAAAAAAATCGTTCTCGAGACCACTATTACTATGTGTCCCCGAGGACAAAGTGGAATCACTGTTGTATGAAATCCATGAAGGGGTGTGTGGGAGCCACACGGGCGGAAGGTCTCTTGCGCACCAAGCAATGATGCAAGGGTACTGGTGGCCTTACATGCAAAAGGATGCGAAGAGTTATATTTGGAAATGTGACAAATGCCAAAAATTTGCCCCCATTATTCGACAACCGGCTGGAGATTTGAACTTGCTAATGAGCCCATGGCCCTTCTCACAGTGGGGAATGGATATTGTCGGACCTCTCCTGAGATCCCCACTATGCAAGAAATTCTTGATAGTGACAACTGATTACTTTACTAAATGGATCAAAGCGAAACCCTTAAGCAGCATTCGAGATGTCAAAGCGAGGAAATTCGTGTGGCAAAACATCATCACCCGATTTGGAATTCTCCGGGCTATCGTCTCTGACAACGGGACTCAATTCAACAGTGGCCCATTTCGAGAGTTCTGCTCAGGATACGGAATATGCAATTACTATTCTACGCCAGCCTATCCCCAGTGTAATGGGCAGGCTAAGGTATCCAACAAAACTGTGCTGGCAGGAATCAAGAAGAAACTCGAGGCAGTAAAGGGAAGGTGGGCCGAAGAGTTACTTAACGTGTTATGGGCATACAGGACCACGCCGAGGACTTCAACGGGAGAAACCCCGTACGCCCTGACTATGGGGTCGAGGCGGTAATCCCATTGGAGGTAAGACTCCCAACACTACGGAGCCGAGCCTTCGAGTTTGGCAATAATGATCAAACCATCGCTAGGGATCTCGATCTAGCCGAGGAAAGGAGGTCATTGACGTCCATCAATCTGGCAAAGTACTAAGGGGAGTTGTCACGGCAGCACCAGAAAAAAGTTCGATTGAGGGAATTCCAAGTCAGAGATTTGGTACTGTGAAAAGTGGTAGGGAATACGCGCGAGCCCATTGATGAAAAACTTGGTCCTAATTGGGAAGGTCCTTACAAGGTAATCTCTGTAGGGGGCACTAGCGCATATCGTTTGCAAAATATGGATGGTGACGATATAATTCGACCATGGAATGTATCAAATTTAAAGAAATACTATTACTAAATTGGTTTCAGTCTTCATGGTGCTACAAACATGAGACAAGCACTCGGTCATTGGGGGCACGGCCCCAAGGGGTGTAAGACTCCACCGTTGGAGCAACGCTCTAAAACAAACACGAGCCAAGCGCTCGGTCGTTGGGGGCACGGCCCCGAGGGGTGTAAGACTCCACCGTTAGAGCAACGCTCTCGAAACAAACACGAGCCAAGCGCTCGGTCATTGGGGGCACAGTCCCGAGGGGTGTAAGACTCCACCGTTGGAGCAACGCTCTCGAAACAAACGAGCCAAGCCTCGATCGTTGGGGGCACAGCCCCGAGGGGTGTAAGACTCCACCGTTGGAGCAACGCTCTTGAAACAAACACGAGCCAAGTGCTCGGTCATTGGGGGCACGGCCCCGAGGGGTGTAAGACTCCACCCCTAAAGCAACGCTCTCGAAAGAAACACGGGCCAAGCGCTCGTGTCCTAAAAACCCAATAGCGAGCTCTGCGTGGCTGAATTCCTAGAAATACGGTCAACAGAGAAAAACATATTGATTGGAAATCAGAATTCATTATAGAAAAGGGGCTTTGCGTCCCCAGGCATACAAACTAACAAAACTCAGTACAAAGCTACAAAATTTCAAAAATGGACTAACTGCTCAGATCCTCGGCTCATTCATTCATCACCAGCTCCCTCCCTACCGTGGCCCCCTTGTCGCTCTGTAACCCATCTCCAGCCCCGATATCTTATCCTGCTCGGTGTCATGCACTCCACTAATGATGGGGGCGGAGAGAACGGTTCATCTGTTAGCTCGGCCGAAGGCAATGACAGAAGGGCAGGAGAAGGCTGATCAGATCCGTTGCTGAGTGTGATGGGTTCACCCACCGGCCCTTCAGCCTCGGCAGGGGCGCTGAGGTTGGGGCGGACTTGTTCATTTAGGGCCTCGTCATTGGCCTTGCTTCAAAAATTGTGCCTGGCAAACAAGTTTGACCCAACCTCGACGTGACAGGCGTGAAGGGCGGCATCCCAACCCTCTTTGAAAGCCTTCTTCTTGGCTTCCTCAAAAGCGGGGACCATTTGGTCTTGAGTGGCCGACCACACCCTCAGACACTCCGACTGCAGCCTCTCCTGCTCTCCCACTTTTTCTGCTGTCAAGGAGTCCACTTTGGTAGTAAGAGCGCTGATCACAGACTCGGACTCTTGCAGCTTAGACTCGGAGGAGGATACGCGCAGCTCATACTCCTCGGCCTTTTTCATCGCTGCAGCTTCGCCTGCCTTGGCCTCATTCAGCTCGACATGAATGACGTCTCGCTGGCGGATGAACTCGGCAATGTGTTTGGTCTAATCGCCGAGGGTCCTCTCGACCTTCAAAATATGGTCGTTTTTGGCCGCTGCGGCTCGCTCGGCGTTCTTCGCCTCTTGCTTGTATTCCCAAAAGCGTTCGATGATAGCTCCCACCTACTAGCTAGCCTAGAAGAGGAGGAATATTAGTAAACGACCAAAGGGGAACAATAGCTACTCAGGGAGGCGATCAACTTACCACCAAGGTGTTTTGGAGGGTGCTCGTCAGGAGCCGGTTGTCCGAATAACCCTTGTACACGGCCATGTCGGCCTCAAACTAAAGCATCTCCGCGATAGCAAAAGCCACTTCGGGAGATTGGAGGATTGAATTGGCTTCCAAAACGGGCCAGTCGCTTCTGGTCTCGGCCCGACCAACCCACTCTCCCTAGACAGAGGGCCCCGGAGCCGCGACATCATGCCGCTGCTTTACACGGCCCTCTTCATGTTGTTCAATTTCTCGAGCACGTCTGTCCCTCTATCGGTATACTGGAATTTGGACTTGTTGAGGTTGGGGCTTCTGCCTGATCGGCACGGCCGAATCTCAGGGTCGCGCGCGCGACGACGGCGACTGCTTTTGAGGGGGATGAGGTTGAGGAATGATAGGCGCCGGATTGGAAGGCCCCGCCAAGCCTGCGACCTGGCTCTCCTTGCCGAGGCGACGACCTCCATGGTTGCTGCAGTGATGGGTGGTGGATTAAACATGTCGAGTATAGGAGACTCGGTAGCGTTATACGAAGACTCCTCTTCTGAACCACCCTCGGATTCTTCCTCTTCCGACGAGGAGTGATCTTCCCAAATGGAAGGGTTGAAAGGAGGAGGGATCTGGGAGAACCGGCTGTAGGTTGGCGTATAGCCGAGGAGGGTGTGCGCCGCTCGTTCAACCAGGTCCGAGGACCAAACCTTTAGCAGATCAGCGAACCGGACTTGAGACCTCGGCGGTTGAGCAGCGTCCCGGCGATATCCTTCTGTGAAAACAGAGCAAAAATTAGTATGTCCCTTGGACCTAAAAAAAGATGTAAATCAAGAAGTCAGAACGAAAACACACCTTCATCCCTCGGCACTTTGGGGCAGTGCAATCTGTCATACTCGGGCTCGGTCCCTTTCTCCCAACCGCCGCTGAGCATGATCAGATCGTCCACGTACCCCTTGTCCGAGTCAGGCATGTGGGTTACCAAATACATCGAGGGATCTCGGGCTTGGAGGTAATATCGTCCCCCGACGACTAGCCTTAGGTCATAGTAGAACAAAATTTCGTCTACCCCCAAGTTAATTCCAAGCCGAGTGTTTAAGGCGACTACGCCCATCACAATCCTAAAGAAGTTAATCCCGCACTGAAGGGGAAAGAGCTTCAATTGCATTAGGACTCCCAGTAACAGGGGATGGAGGGGGAAGGTCAACTCTCCTTCCATAATGGCCTTCATCCAGAAAGGCATCATGTCCTCACTTCCCATGTCCCTCCTATGGCGAGTAGGGTTGAAGGGAAAGGTGAAGACAGGCTCGCGAATATGGTATCTGACCCTAAAGGTGTGGATGTTCTCATCTGTTACTTGGATTCTCCTCATTTTGTGGGTAGAACTGGCCCTAACAGACGTGTCCCCCTAGTTCTATTGGTTCTGGCCATCGGTGAGAGCTAAGAGGGCGAAATGTAGAAGAAATGGAGAGAGAAAAAGCTCAAGTGGAAGTACTTACAGGAAGTTGGTCTTCGGAGAGAGCTCGGGGAACCAGGGAAACTCGGAGGACATGGGCGCACTCGGGGTGTGATTGCTGAGGAGAGATGAAGGATGCAAAAGTTCTTAGAAGGCAGAGAAATCCCTTATTTATAGTGCCTCATAAGGAGCGAGAATCGAGGAGTTGGCTCATCATTAGAGCATTTGAAAAGGGCGGCACCAGATGTGCAAGCAACTGTCATCGTTAATGAGGCATGGTGATAGAGCACCAATCCCTTCACTCCACTTGTCGAGCGCCGCGTAAGGGATTGTGGCTAGGGGCAGTTGGCGGGACTCCTGTGTGGATCCTCAACTCCCAAGGTGACACGTGGCCCAATAAAGTCATTAGGATGTCTAGAAGATGCCGAGGGGGTGAGCCGAGGCATGGTGACACAGAGCGGCCGAGTACAACAACTGACATCATAGTCAAAGCGATGTGACCTCGCATTTATGGCGAGATGAGTGAAAGTGACAAGACAAATAAATGCGGGGCTGCCACCAACTGCTCTCTGCAAGTCTATGTCTACTGTCATGATGATTGCAGCATTAATGACTGATGCACCGAAACAACGCGATTGGTTCTCCCGAGTTCTCTGATCCACCGAGTAGTCTGTGCCCTATCGGTTTCAGACGTCGACCTCTTGGATTGGGCTGCTCGGCTCGTAGTATAAATGTTCGGCTTGCGGCCGAGCACTTATACCATTCCCCGAGCATTCAATTCGAGGAGGCGTAAAGGGGAAGCATTCACAGCACGAGGGATGGTGTGTCAGATGTGAGATGTCCAGATGGGACTGAAGATCTAGAGCAATCATTGTTAATTTAGGTATAAATATCTCTCAGAAAAATGGACAAAGGTACGCAAAATCAAACCATAGCTCATTGACTAAGAAACATCCCTTTGATCTTACTGACTTAAGCTTCGAAGGGGATTGGCTGGGTTCACGCCTGGCCCCCTTTCTTCTAACCCAATTTTTTCAGGTTTGCAAGTCAAGGGATCGCTACCTTACGAGATTGCAGGATCTATCCCGTGCAACAAACTAAACCTTTTGCTTGGATACAAACTCACGTGTTTGAATGAACATCTTCTCATTTGGACGGGTCCATATCACTGTCAAAAGTTTCAAAGGTACGTCCAGACACACTATTCCGTTCGGACGTGGGGTGATTTTCTGTCACAAACTTTTCAGCCCAATTTTGACCTAGTTATAGGTTGATTCATGATATTTTTATAAAAAAAATTTTGTAGATGTTGAAGTCTTATTTCCAATACAGTAAGAATCAACTTAATTAGACATCCGGGTAAAAAAGTAATTGTCAAAATAGTGAAGTAGTGCCAGATTACTTGTTACCCGAATTCTCTCTAAAATGTGTTTAATCTTTGGAACACCTGCAAACTTCTTTTCTTCAACTTTTAAATTCTAAAGCCATCTTAAGTGATCTTGGAACACTTGATGTTCACCTTGAATCACCAATTCTTAATCTCCTATAGAATAAAGTACCCAAAACACCAAAATTACCATCTCACCCATCTGCACCGCTATACAAGTCGAACGCCTATTTCAAGTTTTTGCAGCCTTCCCGATTCAATAGTAATATTATTTTGACCTAAAAACATTTAAAAATCTACCTAGTCATCCTTATCAAGTTTAAATGCCTCGGAAATTTAATTTTGACCTAAAAGTCAATACGTGTGAAACTCAAACTTCAAACAATTCTTTCAATAGTGATTCAAAATTTCTTTCATCAGTCTTATTATTTTAGAAACACTCTTAAGATTATTATATCCATATTTAAATTTAATACTGAGCCTTACACCTACACTCGTGAATAGATATAGAAACGAATCGTGCTTAATCAGGAATATGAGTTGAGACTAAGTTTGAGTTTGAGTTTGAGGTAAACACAAACTCAAACTCTGCTCATTTTATGATTTGAGTTCATTTAATCAAACAAGGATGTCCATGTCTTAAGTTTTGGAGGAAAAAAAATAAAGATAACGTCTAAGTTGAACAAAACATTTTTATATCGTTATGACTTTGAGCAGATAATGAGCCATCTTTGCCAATGAACGATCCAAACCCCAACGGTCATGTGCTTAGCTTGATTCATTTAAGTTGCACTCCTATTTTCAAAAGAGCCTCGCTACGCTATACAATGTTCTTAGTCACTTGAATTAAGGGCTCATGTTTGATTTGGGTATACTTTCGGATAAGATTGAATTATTGATTCTAATTCAATCTATAATGATGGCAATAATTAACTAACCATTTTATTCTATTCTTATTATATTATGTCTAGATCAAGATTTCGGCAAGTTGTGACTCCATTACTCTAATACAACCTTGCATCAATGCACTTCTATGGTATCTTTTTGTTATTTTGGATATTAGTACCAATCATTTTTTTTTTTAATATCACATATTATATAGTATTGGTGTATACAAAGTCTTGGGTATTGGATATCACTAAAGGGGTGTCCATGGGTCAAGCCTGGCTAGGACCACGAAATTTTTTTTGAGCTAGACCTGGATAGGATAGGCTCAAACCCTTATTCGAGTGAGTTATCAGGCGAGCCAAACTGGACTTCGGGTAGGAATAGAAGCAAATGATATTTCTTTTTTTGAACCAGAGCAAGAGAAAATGAGTCTTCGGAGTAAAATAAGAGCAATTGTAATTTGCAAATGTGTTGGGTTGAAATGAAATACCTCAATGGTCTAACAGTAATTTTCAAAGTTTCAAATTCAATGCCTCAATGGCGGGCGGGCGGGCTGGGCTGGGTGAGCGGGTTCTTGGGCCATGTTTTAACAGATTTTTTGTGGGGCCATTGGGCAGGGTTTCTGGCAAGTAATAGGTTTAAGGGCAAGGCTAAGCCCTCTCTTGAAGGATATTGGGCTCAGATTCGGACAGGCCAACTATCAAATTTTAGGCTTATTTTTCAAGTAAGATAACAATACCCGTGGCAATCTAGCCCATGGATGCCCCTATATCACTTTAGCATTCCGCCGGTATTAAAAAAAATTATTAAGACAGGCCTTAGAGCTTCATTAAAATTTGGTACTAAATGACCATTCGACTAAATTAGTCCAATACCACCCCCTTAATACCCTAGCCAAATACAACAAAATTGTCTAAGGTTAGATTTCTACCCATTTCATCCTCCAAAGTGGCACTATCAACACCAAGTATGTCTCAAAGGTACTTTGATTTAATTAGAGAATCTAATATGTTATTATTTTTAGATTAAAAATAAATTTCAATATTTGATGGGATCCACTCCAACTCCAATTACTATTGTTTTTAAAGATTTTGTATTTAAATAAAAGATGGAGATGTGAAAGCGCTAGATGCATTAGTTGGAAGGAAATAGTATGATCACAATACTAAATTAGATGTTTTATTACATTTTAACGTTGGTCCATTTTTTAAGATGTTGTCAACTTCAGTGCTTCATTTAAATATAATACTTTCTTTTTTCTCTGGGTCAGGCATGAACATTCAAGTATTCACAGCATATTATAGAAAAATAAAATAAAATACTTCATATGGTCTCTATCAGATTTTGATCTCTTCTAGTATATTTTTTTTCTCTATTTTTCTTCTAGATACATCACTTATCATAAATTAAATTGGATCCATTGAATATAAATGAGTTCCTTACTTATTAGTAATAGATGATTTGTTAGCAAAAGAATTGAAAATAAAAGTTTGTAGGAGATCTGGATCTGTCTCTGTCTTCAGACGAAATATAATTTTGAATAATTATTTTTCGGTAGCTCCTACAAATTATTAATAACCATGTGTTTATGTCAAACTAAAGATCATTGAATTTTAAGATTGATTCTTATATTTAAGATTGATGACAATTTTTTTACAATTATTTAACCTTTTGGGCTTCTAATTAATCCAAATGGTATTATAACTAACTTCTATTTTATAATCACTTTTTCAGATAGTACAAAAGTCGGTAATGTGATCGCTTGCATTTTTCTATTTTCTTGCCATGTGATCACACTTCTCTATATCCTTCTCGTTTGACATCATTCGATAAGAATATCCAACCATTCCTAGGATAGATCGCACGATATGTTATGGATACTTCCATGACATTATGGCAATATGACCCACTTCCATGTCTTTGACTAATGAAATTGGGTGTTACCTCTCCGACACTTCCGGTATTCAAAAGGTCAAATAATATGTCAAGCAAACACGCATACACCATTTCTTCCATTTGAAATTGTGTTCAACAATCTTTCTTTGGGGCTTTCTTTTCCCCTTTTCCTATTCAAAAAACTTTCAAAACTCATGTGATTCACACAGCTGATTTTCTAGAAGAAGTTTTCGGTATTTGCAGTGTTCTGTTATAAAGGCATAAAATAATATTAAAAATAATTGATATTCTAGTTTCACGGTCTTCTCTCATTAATATGATAATGTCTCGGTTTTATATTGTAGGTCTCTTATTTCTCCGAGTTTACTTGTTTTAACCCTTGACTCAAACTTATACCAAATTAAGGGAAACTCATTTTTTTACTCAAATCTTTAATGTCATCTTTACTCTTTTAAATTTGGGTTTGCTCTCATTTAAATTTAGGTCTCTCTTTTTTTAAATTTGAATTTGTTCATTGAAGTCTTTTGTATCAAATCAATTTTTTTACTTAAATGTTAATTTAAATTTGAGTAAAATTTGAGTCATGAGATACTTTTCGACACTATTCGAGGCGATGGCATCAACTAGAGGTCCTGGTCTACCCGACCCATAATATTACATTTCCAACTTGCTCTTATTGATTCACTTTCCATTAAAAACAGTCTTGAGCTAATTGATAAGAGCAAGTGAAAAAATCCATCAAACACAATAAATGCATATTAATCAAAAGAAAATTCAATAGAAGAGTATACAACAAAAAATCACAATTTCTAATGAGTAAGCCATATGTTTATAACGGAATAAATGGAATTGATAGGCTTACTTTTGAATAAGCCTCATAATCAAGTCGAACTTTACAAGTTTGAGTCGAGCCTGTTGAGCTCATTTTTTAAAACGAATTTAAAAATTGTTCAAACTCAACTCGTTTAGAAAACGAGTTGAGCCCAAAACGAGTCAAATTTAAGTAAATTGACTATTTTATATATAAATGAGTCGAGTTTTACAAACTCGAGCCGAGCCTTTTTAAAAAAATGAGTTCAAAAATTATTCAAACTTGACTTGTTTAGAAAATTGACGAGCCCGAATTGAGTCCGAGTAACTCGACTCTATTATCAGCACTGCCTTTAAATGTGCATGATTTCTCAAGTGCTATGAATCAATTGGCTTTAATTGCTATGAAATAGGAACTAATTATAAGCAAAAAAAAGAGGTAAATTTATGCTATTTCCAAGTGGGAGTTCACGTCAATACCATCCCTTTACCTTGCGGTATGGTACCGAAAAGTAAAAGTTTCGTTTGTTTATCATCTATCCATAAAATAAAAAAAAACTTAAAAATTCATAACCAGTTTCACCGGTATATAACCACTTTTTGGGGACAATGAACCAATGTTTTAGGGAAAATTACAACTTTTGATTAAGTTACCATGTTTTGGGTGGTAAGTTACCACATTTGGGTTAGATTAACACTTTTTGAGAGTAAGGTTGTCATTTTGTGGGACTGAATTATCACTTTTTAGGTGAGATTACAATTTTTTTCGTTAGATTATCACTTTTAAGGATCAAGAACAACTGTTTTATGATAAATTATTTATTTTGGGATAATTTCACCAACTTTTGGGTTAGATTACCATTTTTTAGGAGTAAGGTTGCCTCTTTGTGGGGCTAAATTACTATTGAATATTAATTTAGTGTTAAAAACCCAAAGAGTGGTAATTAGCCAAAAAAGTGTAACCTTAATCCAAAAAGCGATAATCTAAGTCAAAAGGCAATGAACTTATCCCAACTTTCTAACCTCCAAAAAGTGATAACGTACCCCTAAAAAGTAGTAATCTTACCACCAAAAATGGTAATTTTGCCCTACAAAGTGGTAACCTCAATCCTAAAGATGGTAATCTAACCTAAAAAGTAGTAATCTAACCCAAAATATGGTAACTTACCACTTAAAAGGTGGTGAAATTATCCCAAAAGATATAATTTACCCTAAAACTGGTAACCTTACCCCCCCCCCCCCCCAAAAAAAAAAAAAAAAGTGGCAACCTTACCCCAAAATATTGTAACCTCACCTAAAAAGTGTTAATTTAGACCCACAAATTGGTAATCTTACTCCCAAACAGTGTTAATATAACCCAAAATGTGGTAACTTACCCCAAAAGGTGTTAACAAAAAGTTGTAATTTCTTCCAAAAAAAATAGTGGTTCCTTACCCCCCCCCCCAAAGTTGCAACTTAGTTCGTCAACTGTCTTTTTGAAAAAAAACAAATGAATTATCCTTTTCTCTCATCTAATTAATTTAAAACATAATTTATTTATATTAATGATTTTACTATGGGTTTTTTTTTAATTGTATTATTTACCCTCACCTACTTACCTATTTTGTGGGTAACCGATAAAAAAAATATCTCACCACTAGGAGTTCAGGGCAAGGGACTATAGCCAAGTCTTGAGAATGCAAGTTTTGCCCTAGTTTAGATTCTGATGAATTAACCTCAACCGTTGGGAGTTCGATGCCAATCTCACCATATGCGTCCTCACACGAGTTTAAAAGGCCAGATTGGTGGCCAAAGGATACACACAAGAGTATGGAGTTGAACCATTTTAGAGATAGGTGGAGGCTTACCCTTTAAAACCTTGGTTCTACTAACTCGATGTTTAGAATGTATTTATACTAGTGATCTTAAGAAAATGGTGTACATGACTTTACCTCCAAGTTTTTCTTGTGAAGGAAAATGGCATGTAGTCTATTGGCTCCATCAAGCAATTTATGGCTTGAAACAAGCACCTTACTAGTAAAAGGGCTCAAAGGTAAGAATAGAATTCGCTCTTCCAGAATCTGAAATAACCATTGCAAGGAGGAATCGGCGTTTATCCCTTCCCACAGTGAGGGAAAGTTGGATTCATAGATGCACTGATAACAATGAAGCCAACTATTCTTCAATATAAAATAACTTCCCCTTTAGATGCAAAGAATTCAAGCTCCTATTGAATAGGCAAGAAGGAAGGGAAGGAACTTGCTAGAGCTTAGATCCGTATGAGGAAAAATCATTTGTAAAAGAAAAAACTGCAAGAGTAAGTGCTCCTCTTGAATAGTTAATCCATGCACAACATAGTTCTCGAATCAACTTTTAGAACAAGCAGGCTTCTTTACGCAATTGAATCAATAGTTAACCCATGCACAAAATAGTCAACGCTCATTTAGTGCACCGTACTTGTCACACCCCGAATTCTCGAGCACTACTTAATCACTAATTAAACTGTGAATTACCCTCGATACCATTGCTATGCTCTGATACCAAGCTATGACGCCAAAATTTTTGGAGGTCCTAATTACCCTAAGCCTCATTAATTTAACTAAGGCTTTGATACCAAGTTGTGATGCCCCAAGATTCGAGAGTTCATAAATTAACTCGTTGATCACCCATCAATCCGTATAATAACCCATGATACTGCTTAACTCAATAACACATAGTGATATTCCATTTACCGGGGTCCATAACTTTAACAAAATTCGAGCAGAATCTCTTTTGTATAAGGAGCTCTACCCAAAACACAACATGAGCCTAAGTAACCCTAATGACCACACTGTGTCCAAGATCAACATCTAAGATATTGATATTAACTAATAGTCATTCATGTACAACACACGTTCATTATCGAAAAGAATAGATACATAGCGCCAACATACATGTCTTTAAACCAAAATATATAAATCTTTGTATAAATAATTACAATGCCAAAAATAAATACAATGGGACTTCAATTCCAAGATGTGAGTCAAACTCTAGCTCCATTGTCAAAGTAGGCCTGAAGGAGGACCTTCAGCGGAAACAGGTGTGATACCTGAAAAAAATGTTCTCATAAAGGATAACTCAACGCTCAATAAGATATCTCCTATGGAGATCACCTCCCAACCCATATGCATATGAGATGTCTCACAATTATAATCTCTTTCAAACATTTATTCACATGTGTACAACGTGCATAATGCTACACACCATATCATGCCATGAAGTGAAAACTCATACATATAATGCCAACATCGAGCCCCATCCCGGTCCTACAATATATGCAATGTCATGCGTATGAATCCAGACATTCCAAGCCCATGCTAATGATGTTAAACATCCAATGACCATTTATTTGATTATGTCTCTTTTTGGAGCGACGATTTATGGTCTTTCAACAAAGAGACACCATACCGTCAATGGATCATCAAGACATCCCACTTGCAGCTCCTTTTTTGTTGTTACACTTTTTTGGAATTTCACCGCCAAAAAATGTATAAAAAAGTAACCAGGTCTTGCACCCGAGGGAGAATATAACCCTTCTTGCTATACGCCGACACATTTATTTATGCAAAATTCAGTGCGACTTAATCGGATCTAAGTCCATCCTTCTCGAGCCCACCCATCAACTCACCTAGTTGGTGATTGACTCAAACTCATACACATACATTCACACTCATGTCAATACCTATGAATGTAGTGCAACCCGTGCATATGCAAATGAAATGTGCGCATGCAATTTGATATCATCATGCTCTTCATATCACAAAAACATATAATGAACATATCCATTACCATAGACATTCCCAAGCATGTCATATATAATTACAATCAAATAAACATACTAGAACTCACCTAAGCATTTTATCAAAACACTTAGAAGGCATGAAATGTAAACACATAACATACCCACAACACAACCACATAAACTTCATCATAATCTTAATTATATTATGGAAGCATATAACAACATTCTACCATATCACCTAACACATGTTATATACATTGATTAACTCAATTAACATGTTTGAATCATTTAGGCAATATTAAAACACCTAAAGTGCATAAAATGTGAACACATAAAACACCCAAATAATCCATCTCATCAAACCAAAATATTCCTTCTCAAACTTGTTCAACAACCCAATTCATGTAGGATTTAGACAACATGTTCACCGGTTCCAATTAACTCACTAACTAAACTAGTTATAAGTTAATCATGTGATTAACATATATTTACTCAAATTCATTTCATATAGCAACCCTAAGTTGAAAGTAAACTTAGATAAGAAGGAACCTACATCTTTTAGCCTGCGTACAACGAAGAACAATTCCTCACGATAACAAACAATGTTTTTTTCAACCTCTAGCAAAAACTTCAATTTTTTTCATGTGTGTAATTGAGTATGGATGGTACCATGCGTAGCCCCTTGCCATTGTGAGCAAGTTTAGTTCTTTCTTCGAGGCGAGTAGTCGCTCAAATCTTGTTAGATCTAATGAAGAAGTGAAGAAGAAGACTTGGAGAACTCTCCTCTCTCTCTCTCTCTCTCTCTCTCTCTCTCTCTCTCTCTCTCTCTCTATGTGCTGAAATATCAAAGAAATTGGGTGGTGAAAAACTTTCTTCCACCTTTAAGCATTTTTTTATACTTGGTCTTTAAGACGTCATGAGTCACCTTTTGATTGGTCCAACTTTATCCCAACTAACCACATTTTGCCACATATCATATTTTATATAATTTTATGATATATTCTTTAAATTATATTATGGGTTCCATGATTAAATATGGCCACAGAATTTAATAGTGTGATACCCGATCACATCATAGCACTAAAAAATTTGACTGTCTCAGAATTTAATGAAAATTGATTGATTAACTAGATTTCAGAATACAAATCCAACGATGAGATCCGTTTCGTCATCTGAGTTCTAAAAAAATTGATTTTTCAATCCGTATTTTGACGGCTAATTACCATTTTATCATTTTAATTAAGTTTTAATTTTTTCAAGTTTTACATTACCTAACTCACCCGCTTGAGAATCAAATAAGAAAAACATATGTGAAATACATTTTTTTTGAATAAAAAAAAGATGAAAAGATAAGGAAAGACACAATGAGTATGAAAAAGAAAGAGCTTACCAAATAACATTCTCTTTAAGAAATTGAAGAAGGAATTGGCTTTAAAAAAGCAAGATTTTTGAATAGGTTAGTCACTTCAATCATTTGAGATGGATCAATGGCCCTTCTTGATTTAGCGGCACCATACCAAAAAAGAATATAGTTATCTAATGCTTGAATCCAATCACACAAGAAAATCCAACAACTACAACATTGCATGTTCTTGAAATATTGTAAGTAAAATCTAGCCTTCTTGACCCAAAACAGAGCAAGAGCATTGAAAAAGACAGAAACCAAGATATATTTCATAGAATGATCCACTACGATAATTTCTAAGATTCCCAAACTATCATGGCACAATTACTCCAAAAAAAAAAAAACTATCCTAGCATATCTTACCATCATACATGACCGCAAAACTATCCATTTTGTCATCATATCCTCACAAAAAAATACAAATAATTGAAATAGGCCTCCTCCTTGCTTAGCAGTCTACTTAATAGAATAATGAATTTAACTATAGGAGAATAGAAGAACTATTCTTGAGGTAGGGCTTGAGATGTTTAGCATATATCATAGAAGGTTGTATCTTTACTAAGACAGAGTATGGGGGGAGGGGAGCGGAGTAGAAGTGTGCCCAATGTGTGTGTCTATGCAAATTGGCAAAACTGGGGATTGGGAGGGGGTGTTATGGGGTATGTTTGTGTAGATGTGGGTTTGTGTTTGTGTGGGCAGTGAAGAAGAGAAATAGAGAGGGTGGAAAGGGGAGAAAGAGAGAGAGAATGCTTATGTCAAGAATTTCAAAACAAAAAGGCTGAGGTACACGGTTGTTACGGTGGGGCTATGGGTTGGGTTTAACAGGGGTTGAAGGAGGTGGAGGCTTTGGTGGTGGCAGAGAAAAAAATCAATAGTCAGATAGAAGGTGGGTGGTGGCAGAGAACAAAATCAATAATCAAATAGGTGGTGTAGTGATAGAAAAAGGTGGTGGATGATATAGATGATGGTTTGCTAGTGGTGAGTGAAAGAGAGACAAAGAGTCTCCTGGGAGAGAAAGAGGCGGAAGAAGAGAGCGAAAGAGATATACCTACGATTGGAGAAATTTGGCATCGCTGTTATCTGGCATTGGTTGCGGAGAAAAGAGATGAGGGGAGAGAGGAAGTCGATGGAAGAAGTGATGAGAGAAAGGGTGAGGCTATTCTTACCCCATAAAGAATCATTCTCACCTCATTTTAATTTTTTATTATTAAACTATTAAACTCACACCTTCTATACCCACCTCATTGGCATTCTTGAACTAAATATGTCACATGCTATACACACCCCTTTAACAACTAAGAAAAAAACCTATCAAAGTCCAAAATAAAAAAATAAAGAAAAAACAAGAAAGGAGAAATCAAATAAACAAAGGAAGAAATTTGTGGCCTAAAAAATAAAATCAACATACACACACACATACAAACCCTAAATTAAAAATTTTAAACTTGACAGAGATTCCAAAGCACAACAAAAATAATAAAAATTCACACAACACACATGAAATTAAGCATAGAATTAAATTGAGATGTAATACTAACATTTGTCTCACTAGAGAAATTCATATTAAAAAAGTGTATTTATGAGTTTATGAGATAAGATAGTTAATGAAACACTGATTGTGATAAGATATAAGATGGACTTACTTATTAAAGGGGTGTTTAGCATGGGGTAAATTTAGTTACTAATGGAATGGTATAGAAGTGGTGTGCTTAGTAATTTGATAATAAGAAATTAAATGGATTGAAGATGGATATTTGTGGGGTGGGAATAACCTCACCTGGAGAGAAAATAGAGACTAAAAAAGAGGACAGGAATTAAGTTTCAATGGGGGCATTACCAAAGGGGGGAAATGGACAGGAAATTAAATTTTTGTAAGGAAATTCTAGTCATCAAATCAAATATGGAGGAATTTAGAATGATCTAAACTACGACAAATAAAAGTTATTGTTATATTTTTTGGAGATTCAAAATGCTTTATCCATTATTATATAGATTAGCAATAACCCGTACCTAAAAATACTTACAACATAAATTAAGCATTTAAAAAATCGAGCATTAGTCCATCTATACAATTCCAAACTTGCACCCAAACTTTACAGTCTTTCCTCACCTTTATGAACTCTAAAATTATTCACAAACACATTAAAAACCCCAAAACAAAATCAAGTCAATGAGAGACATGACTGAAGTTACCCGATGCTTGCCCAAAGAGTCGTAAACAAATCAATAACTAAATAAAGCATGCTTAACCATGGTAAGGATTATGTGAGGCAAAATATCAGAGTAACATAGTCATAAAGAATTACCCATGAAGTTGTCCATAAGGAGGCTTGGATACCTGAGGGGAACAATTACACCTAATTCTAAAAAGTTACTCTATAACCTGATCATATCATAATAAAATTTTCACAAAACCAAGCAACATATGTACCCTTTGAAATTACATCCTGGAAATTTCATCCAAACACAGAGTTAAAATTATTGAATTATCTACCAGAAATCATAACGTGGAAATTACAGAAATTACGTCAATAAAAACCCATGCTTGAATATACTGGGAGAATTCTTATACCTCCCATCCAGGAAAAGAAATTTTCAAGGAAACTAACTCTTCTGGAGTCGTTCATCCAAGGCCACAGAAGGTTGGCAACTAATCTCTTGTCCTTCTTCTACCATTCTCTTTCCTCTCTCCCACACACAAAAACTTTAGCATGAAAAAAAAAACGTCACAAAAAAAATGTATTTTGGAGAAATTGTTTTTATGGTGATTGTTCTTTCAAAAACATTTTTATTTGCTATTATAAATACTATGAGATATGACCGTTTTTGCCATAAAAGACTTTTTAAAACTAAACTTATTGTGACGAAACCAAGACTCACATGATACGAGTGCATTCCTCCATTTGAAGCTCAAATTCACAATTTTAGAGCGAATTCATGCCAAATTCACATAGTCAAAAAATTGAATTCACTCACTTGATAATTATATGTCATGTATTAGACACCTTTAGATCCAAACTCCACAAATATTTAATATTTAAAAAAAAAAATTTGAACTAACTAATTGGTCAAGCCTTGGGCCAACCAAGCCTTTAAAAGATGGGAAAATTGGAAGAAGATACACTCAATTAGACTTAATTGTAAAAAATTATATAGAAAAAAATGTGGGTAATTAAGTCCTTAATTTTGATACTTATTTGTATCTAATTACATTATTTGAATTTTATTGATTTTTTTGTAACATTTTTGTCCTTCATTAATCCATGTGTATTTAATGCATCACTTTTTTTTGAAAAGTGGTGCATTAAACATTTTCTAGTTTTATGGGAGAACTTTAATACACACACACACACACACACACACACACATATATATATATATATATATATGTATTCATGTATATATAAAAACATATTCATGTATTCATGTATATATAAAATTTGTATTCATGTATATATAAAAACATATATGTATATATATAAAAAACATATATGTATGTATGTATGTATAGGGTCATTTAATTCAAAATCTCTTATCTTTAATGCTCATTGATTCATGTGTATTTGTTAATACATATAAATACGTATTTAATGCACCTTGATTCATGTACTTTTTTGTTAAATAAGTCTAATTAAGTGTACCGACTTCCAAAGAACCCTTAAAAGATTTGATAGAGAAGCCCCAAAAGCAAAGGTCCAATCTCCGGTGAGTGGAAGGTAGCATGTGAAGTCAATTTATACGCATTTTGTGGCTGCAATGCTTCTGTGGTGTCGATGTGTATTCAAGTTAATAGTGTAGTGAACAGGGCATTTCAATGTCTAGGTATTTTCTTTAACTAAATTATTTTTATGTGGGCTTCAAAAGCCAAATTAATTATTAATAAAATTTAAATAATACATCATATATTTTTAGTATTTATTTTTCATGCTTGAAAGCACGGAGTAATAAAAAAAATAATCAACAATATAATATATTAGTATTCACATCCAAAATTAAATCTCAAACATAGAGGAAGAAAGAAAAGAATTTAAGCACCTATTTTAGTAGGGGTGAGCGATAGTAGTAGTGGTGGTGGGAGACGGAGATGGTTGTGGTGGATGGCGACAACCATGGTGTTGATGGCAGCCATGAGTGACAACGGTGATGGTGGTAGTAGGTTTTAGGTGACGATAGTTAAAGTGGCAGCCATGGGTGATGACAGTGGTGGTGGGGCGATGACGGCGGCAGTGGCAGGTGGTGGATTGTGGTGGTGGTCAATGACAATGGCAGTGATGGACAATAATGGGTGCTTCTAGGGCGACAGTGTAATAGGTGATGAGAAATGGTGATGGTTATAAGTGTGGTGGTAATGAGTGACAGTGGATGGCGGTAGTAGTGGGCAACGACGGGTAATGGTGGTAAGTGTAGTGGGGGTGGATAATAGTGGGTGGCAACGATGATGAGCGACTACGGGTAGTGGTGGGGTGTGGTGGTGGGCAACAATGGTGGTGGTGGGTGCTAATGATGGTAGTGAGATAATGGTAGTAGTAATAAATATAAAAATGAAATGACAATGATGATAGATGGTCGTAGTGGACGACGATGGTACCAATCGATGGTGGGTGGTGATGGTAGTGTTGGTGGTCAGGGTGGTAGTGAGGCAATGGGGGGTGGAGGTGTGGCGGCAATGGTGGTAATGGTGATGGTGGGGGCAGTGGTAGTAAGGGTGATGGTGGGACAGTGGCGGTGGTGGTAAGATGGTGGCAGGGGTCGTGGTGGGGTGGTAGTGGTGGTGGGAATGGTGACAGCGGAGATGGTGGCGATGGGGCGGTGGGAGTGGTGGTGGTGGTGGAATGACTACAATGATGGTGACGACTACGATGGTGGTGGTGGTTATTTATGGCAGGGGTGATGGTGGTAGTAGTGGTGATGATGGTAGGGGGTGGTGGGGCGCTAGGGGTGGTGGTGTTAGTTATGGTGATGGATAATTCGCACTTTTTTTGTTTTAGTAATCGGATTAATATTATACACCCAAGTATAAGTGGTCGAATTGTAGTTTTTTCGATTTTAAGTTCAAGTATCGATCCCACAGAGAGTTTTAATAATTTGGAAATGAAATAAAATAGTAAAGTTTCTAATTCAAATAAGACAGCATGTGATAGCTTCTGATGTGAGTGTAAATTGATAACGAATCTACGTAAATAGTTATGTGCAGATAGAGTAAAACAATAATAAAAAAATATCCTTTAGTTCAAGGATCTCATATGTGTTATATTGGTTAAATGCTGGAAATGCTACCTTACAACAATCAACTTCCATTTTACTAGCAAATTAATTGGTAGGTCTGATGTATATAAACAATCACACAACAACTTCTTAGGTTAGCTGGTGGTATTCATGACAACTGATTAATTCAAGCAAATCAGAAGGACAAGTCATTCATAAGGAATACTTGAATTATTCATTTGTTTTCATAATAGTAGGTGCATATATAATAAACCATAACACACTGTCACTTCTTAGATTAACCGCTGGTAGTAGTCATAACACAGCAACTTTTTATGTTAGCTAGTTATAGATATGTTAATTGACTAATCCAAGCAAACCAGAAGGGCAAATCATTCATGAGGAATACTTGAATTATTCATTTGACTATATTTGTGATACATAAATACTAGTTAAACATCTTCAGCGTTCCAGTGGAGGATTAGCCATACCGATAGGAATGTCGTGATTTTTAGACTGGTAATATTATCCTTTATACCAATTAAATGATCTAAGTAATTCAGAATGACAAGTCATTCATGAAAGATCACTTAGGTCATTCATCTAATAGTTATATATATATATATAAGTTAAACCCTAATAACCCAGAAGGATCATTTAACCTAGCAACAGCAGATAGTTTTCATTATAACTAAAATTAAAAGACAGAATCTAAAATGTCTTCCACAAGGAACAACTGAAACACAATCACCTTTATTATCAGTTAAGACAAAAAGGTGATAGCAGTTCAACTATCCGAATAAAAAGATACAATAGAAATGTAAAAGTACAAAGTTTAGACTGAAGTGTATCACAGACCGGATCGTTTTTGTAACTTCTCTTTTTCTCTTTCTCTTTTCTTTCTTTTTCTATTTTCTTTCTCTTTCTCTTTTCTCTCTTGGTTTCGGCCTACTAAAGTTTGAAGAGGAGATGGCTATTTATAGCCGTTTGAAGTAGGAGGTGGAAGCCATGAAGATATGATCAAGAGTGACCGTCCAGACGCCATCACCACCGTCCAGACGTTGGAGCTTTGCTGGAATTTGCAAGTTGTCTTATGCTGACTCTTCATTTGATTTAATTACATTTTAGCGTTGGTATTTTCAAGCTTTCCTACTTTGCTCCTTGTATTCTGTAGTAATTCTGCATTAAACCTGCAAATTGTAAACATAACACTCATAAAACCCTAATTACCGCATAAATCCTAATTGACTTTAATTGCTAGTTTTTAGTTATTCTATCACACTAATTCGAATTTATTATTTTTTTAATTTATATATTTATTAAGGTTAATCAATAGAGTAGCAGTGGTGGTGATAGTGGTGATGGTGAAAGGTGGTGATGGTGGTGGTTGTAATGGTGATGGTGGAGCGATTCCAAACACTATCTTTTTTTAAAATACTTATGAAAAATTATAAATTCTAAAAACACTTTTAAAAAATCACCTCAAACACACCCTTAAAGACTTATTTTCCCTATTAAATTTTGAGTGATAATATTAGCCGTCAAATTAACTTTAAAGTATAATTTAAAAAGAGATCAACTGCAAAATACAAAAATCATTTTGTTTATTTTTTGAAATTTGAATTGTATTGTACATTATTATATAGATATAAATTTTAATTTTTAAAAATATATTTTCAATAATTTTTATATATGTAAACATATATCTATGTATTCTCAACGCACTCCCGTTCTCATAATTCATTGAATTTTTACGCTTTTGTGCTACTACCCTACTCCTGCTCTCACATCCGCTCTATGTGATCTAGGTCACAACACTTTGTCATAATAAGTGGACTCTCAAAAAAAATTGTGACGGCAACATCCCATCTTAAATATTATTTGCGGCGACAAATAAACATTTTATAACAACACAACCACTACAAACAAACTTTTTTTTCATCCAAAACACAGTTCACTGCTGTTGCAAAAAAGTTATCTTAAAAGACCCTACATCTTATAGTGTGTTTTGCTTTGTACATAAAAGAACAACCCAATTATCTGAAGTATGAAACCTAATTTCAGCTCAAATTCATGGCATCAAAATCCACCTAAATTTCACAATAAATATAACTATAAAAATCTGAAAATTGTGATAATGCAAAAAAGAAATACCTCATTACAACTTCTAAGGATTGGTATACCAAGGTGGTGGAAACCAAGCAAAGTTCACCAATTGAATAAATTACATGTAGTTTGCTCGCCAAACAAATAAAATCAAAGCTCACCAATTGCATAAAAATAAAATCAAAGCTCACCAAAACAATAGTCTTAATCAGCATTTTCTATACATTCTATTCAGCTTTATACAATTTCACTAATGCTTCCAAACAATCTGTTCATTTTATACACTCTACTCATTATATACATTGGAAATACATTTATGCTATTGCATAAACAAACATACAAATGATCTCAACAAAAAAGTGAAACTTACAACCCATAAAACGAACAAAAAATATAAAAATAATCACTCATCCCACATTCCAAGAAAACAGAAGAAAAACAAATTTGAAGGGATAAAACCTCACATAGTAATTGGTGTCATACCAAGAAGAGAAGTCCATTAGCAATCCTAACCAACAAAAATTGGAAATAATGTCCATTAGCAACAACGAATGTCCATTAGAAAACCTCACATAGCCAGAAACAATTTGCTAAATAAGATACTTGTTTAAGTGAGAGGCGGCTTAAATCGGTTGATCCCCCTGTGTACATGGGTTAGTCATACATCTTATTAAAAAAAGATATACAAATGACAGAAATCAATCAAAAGAAGAAACAAAATGGTCCAAAAATCTTGAGGGTACCTCAATAACCAGAGAAATTGTGTCATTGCCTCTGCCATTGCCCTTGTTACTATGGACACTGGTACAAACCACAATGGTCAGCTAATGATCAAGCACTGTGAAATTATGCTCAAATCAAGTAGGAGAAAAAACCTTAACAAAAGGTGGAGAACAAGAAACTCCACCTAATGACGGTGTCTTTACTAATGTTTATACTCGGAATCTGTGAGATGCGCAAGTGAGTGATGATAAGAGGGAGGATTTGTGTCAAACACGTGGTGGTCAAGGTGGATGCAGGGTTGTGGGCAATCGTTGGGGAGTTGGGGGTTACCGGCGTCGAAACAGCAAAGAGAGACGTGTTTCATTGGAGAATGGTGTGTAGGTGTGTATGTGAGCGACAGAGAGAGAGAAGACAGAGGGTGATCTTGGACGTCGACGTGAGGTTGGCTCTTGAGGTTTGCACCAGGTGAATGTTGATGAAGAAGATGGTACACATACTACAGAATTTGAGAAAAGATGAAATTCCAAACCAATTTAAACACTAAAATCAACAATCAATGACAAATCAATAATCAATGTAGGTGTTGTGTGTGGCGGTGTGCATTCGGTGGTGGATTTGCGTTGGGGTAGAAGGGGAAGAGGGTGTTTCTGCTGCGACGTTGAGTAGGAGACAGTATTCATCGGGGGCATAAAGGTGGTGCTGTGTGTGTGGCAGTGTGTGTTTGGTGGTGGATTTGCGTTGTGAGAGAGGGGGAAGAAAGCGATTCTGCTGCGGTGTGTGCCTGCCTGAGGGAAAGTGAGGAAGAAAAGTTACTTATGCCGTGCCGGATGGGAGAGATACAAATAGAGGGAACAGCTGCGCCGGTTCGCATGTTTTTCTAATAGAAAGACTGAGCTGGAGGAGTGGAGAGAGATACTGCGGAGAGATAGAGACATGTGAGAACCTCTCACTATTGGTAACCTTAAAAAAAAAGTCTCCATTCTGCTGGAGGAGAGAAGTGTCAGAGAGGGAGAGCATGCCTCTTTCGGAATTCATTTGAGCGGGATAAAAAGTTGCGGTGGGAAAATATATATTGAGTATGAATTTTATCCGTGAGATTAACAATGAGTTTTAGTAAAATAATCTAAGATGTTCCAACAATTTTATAAGTTTGAAGATTCAAAATCCTTTGCATGAACTTTATTATATAAACTAGTCATTTCTCGTATTTAAAGACACGAAGTAATAAAAAAAAATGAACAACTATAAACATACGTGTATTCACTCCCAAAATTAAATCACAAGTATAGAGGAGTGACAAAGAAATTTAAGCATCAACTATATTGAGGGTGAGCGATAGTAGTGATGGTGAAAAACAGTAATGATTGTAGTGGATGGTGACGACCGTCGTGGTGGTGGCAATCGTGGATTGCAACAGTGATGGTGGCAGTAGTTTTGGATGACGATGGTGGTAGTGGCAACTATGGGTGATGACGGTTGTGGTGGTGGGTGTGGATAGTGGTGGGCGACGATGATGATGGTTGGCAGTGGTGGTGGTGGTAGGGCTACGATGACGGTGGTGGGCGGTGATGATGGTTGTGGTGGACGACGACGAATACTTTTAGACGATAGTGTGATGGGTGATGGTGAATGACAGTGTTCGTGGTAGTAGGTGTGGGTAATAGTGGTTGGCGGCGATGATGAGTGACTACAGGTGGTGGTGTGCAACGATGGCAGTGGAAAGATAGTGGTAGTGATAATAAACATAAGAATGAGATGACAATGGTGATGGTGGAGGGGGTTGACAACGGTGGTAGAAAATGATAGTGGGTAGCAATAGTGGAGGTGGTGGGGGTAGGAGTAGGGTGGGGGTGGAGATGGGCCTAGTGGTAGTGGTGGTGGGGCAGTGGCAATGGTGGTGATAGTGGGGTAGTGGCGGCCATAGAGACGACGACGGTGGTGGTGGGGGTAGCGACGGTAGTTGTAGTGGTGATGGTTGTGGGGGGGTAGTAAGGGTGATAGTGGTGGTGGTGTGGTAAGGATGGTGGTGGTGGTGGTTGTTCTAGCAGAGGAGGTGATGGTAGTAGTGGTGGTGGAGGTAGAGGTGGAGGTGGTGGAGGTAGAGGTGAATGTGGTGGTGGTGGTAGGGTGGCAACAACAGTGATGGTAGGGTGGGGATGGTGATAGTGGTGATGATGATGGTGGTGGTGGGGTGGCGGTAGTGGTGGTAACGACAGCGGTGGTGGTGGCTGTTGTGGCAGAAGTGGTGATAGGGGTGGCAGCGGTGGTCATGGTAGTGGTAGCGGTAGTGGTGATGGTGGTGGGTGTGGTGGTGGTGGTGATTAGGGTAGTTGTGACGGCGGTGTAGCTGTGGTGGTGATGGTGGTAGTAGTGGTGGTGATGGTGATGAGACAATTGTAAATACTACTTTCAAAAAATAAATACTTATGAAAATTTATAAGTCTTTAAAACACTTTTAAAAAGTCACTTCAAACATACCTTTAGAGCCTATTTTCTTTATTAAATTTGGGGTGTAAATATTAGCCGTTTGATTAATTTTAAAGTAAAATTTAAAATGATCTCAACTGCGAAAAATAAAAGTTATTTTATTTATGTTTTAAAATTTGAATTGTATTGTACTTTATTATATAGATTATTATACCATATTTGGATTTTTGAATGTTTATAATTATAATCACATAAACTGGCAGCTTGATTGTCTAAATAAATTTAGAAATCTATATAATAAATTAGATAGGTGTTTGAATTTATGAGAGGTATATTTTTCTCCCCAAATTTCACATACACAACACACACTCCCCCCCCCCCCCCCCCCCCCCCCCCCCACCACCACCCTTACCCCAAATTTCAAAAACCCAACACACACTCCATAACACACAACTACACATAAATACATACACTTCAACACACACATTCTAATACATGCACAATATTATAACTCAATGTACAATGTCTTTAGTCACGGGATATCGCTAGTTGAATTATAAACTAATACTCATAAAAGACTAAAAGAAAATTAAGCGCCTTATGCGGTAGGGTTTATCAGCTAAAACTCTTAAGTTAGTCGATCGAACTATTCCTAGTTGACTAGATTCTAAAGTGTGGACCATCTGAACTTGAGCATAAGTTAATCTTTGTAGTATTACATTTTTCTCTTTGGCACTCACACTTCGTAATTTTTTAAAATTAATTATTGTGTGATGAGTAAAATGCCCTTGGTTTGGATTTGAAAATGTAGTAAGCAAAATTTGGACATCAGGATTAAGAGAAAAAATTTATAGCCGCATTCACACGTCTCTCGAGGTGTCTTTAACCTTATTTCAAAACTCTAATTTAGAAACCAGTTCATTCCATGCAACTTTAGCATAGAAGAAACAATTATAATATATGTAATATAATTCATTTGACAAAGTATTTAAAATTGTTGTTGTGCATAATTCATGGGCATCAACCTATCAGTAAAAGAATTTGTTCAAATTTTTTTTTTTTGGAATAGACGTTTGTCCTAAATCTTAGCATATTGATCTGATACAATTAGAGTGTAAGCAAATGAACTTTACAGATCAAGCCCAATTTAAAGGCCTAGTTCTAGTTTAGAATTACAAACTAGGCCCAGCTCAAAGGCCTAATTTAGAAATGTTGACCAAGCCCACCTTAAATATGCGAGGCACGGCCATCATAGGATGAAGAAAGTTCAGTCAGGTCAACCTCGCCATTTTGAGAGACTCATTCCACAACTGACACACGAGGACATCTTCCCAGGACGCAATCATTGGGTGCACGTTATCACCTCCACGGAACTGTTTGGTCTGTTACGAGAATGGCGTCACCTCCACCTAACTACCTCACTAATTACAAGAATGGTGCCTCAATTTGTTAAGAGGCGTCTATAAATTGTAAGTCCCACCTAAACAAATGTTGCATCATTCACATCTGATCACTCTATACTCCTTAAGCAATAAAATACTTAAGTCATCGTAGCATTTCATAGTGAAGTAGGTCATTTTGACTAAACCACTTAATTTGTATTTACTTGTATTGAGTCTCCTTCTTAATTACTATATTAAATATTTGACAAGTGGTGCATAAACATATTTTGTGCATCATCACTTATTCTGTCCATATTCTAAAATTATACCTGACAATGATGGATTTGAGCTTCGGCCGCCCATTTGGGATCCAAAACATCCAACGGGTCCCCTTAAAAAGCAACCTTAATAGCCCACCTGCAAAGCGGCCGCCTCATCATGAAAGTGGGCCATAGTCTAGGGACATGAGAGCCTATGATCATTTAGCTCGGTAGGTATCTGATTGGTCATATCAAGAATGGGGGAATGTACTTGCTTGAGAATAAGGAGCCCGCTACAGGATGAACCTCAAGTAGCCCCGATCGTGCCACGTGTCTAGGGAACGGGAATAATCTCAGATGATTCTAACGAACAAATATTGCTTGATAAAGGGAACATTTGTATTCATTCTGTTTCTAAGAATCATGGGCATAGAAGACGTTAGGCTGACAGACCTCGCTATTGGACAAATGAAAAGAGGACCATAGAATCAGCCAAGAAAAATAAGAATTGTAGAAACCCTAGAGAGCCAGCTGTATAAATAGAAGACGAAGCCACTGTAGAGAGAGAGTTCCAGTGTTTTACATAAGAAATATTGTGTAAAAAGGCTCCCAACCACAAGCCCACTATAATCATATCTTCTCCCCCATGTAATATAATCTCAAAGGAGTAAAAGTCTCCATTATAGTAGATGTAGCCTTAGTATTTCGGCTACGGTGCACCATGTATATTTTGTTCTTTGGTTTAACATTCACGTGTATTTTCCATTGTTCTAAGTATTCATAAAGTCCCCAATGGGCTTCCCTTATAGTTGTTCTACAGTTGGGTAGAGTATTTTCAAGCACCATTAGCTTGGCGCCATCTATAAGAAACAATTTTCATCGTTTCCTTTAAGTTTTCTTCATACTTCTGTTGGTTTGATGGTTTGCACTTGAAACATGAGCAAGTATCACGTGAATCCCCAAGTTTCGCAAAACCAACCAGAAAACTTCCCCGCCCCGGCAGCGAACGTCGAAAACCACCCTCCGGTAGCTGATCCTCCTCCCCTTAATGAGCTGGAGATGTATCGTCAGACCATGATGCAGCTAATGAAGCCGAACCAAGACTTGGTGACATGGATTCAGGCACACCACATCTAACAAGCCCCGCCTGTACAGCCTACGCCACCTCCACCACCAACTCAAAATGACGTCCCTTATCAAGACCGCCAGATTCCACCTAATGGTGTCATAGACCTCCATGAACACAGTCATTCTGGAGAGAACAATCAACAGAGACAGCCGAATGAATGAACGGACGATAAGGCCAAAGCCATGCCAAGGAAAGACCGTCATCTGCCCCCACATGATGCTATGGACTAGTTATAGGAACAGAGGTTCTAAGAGATCCAACAAGAGCTAGGGAGTATGAAGGAGGTGGTAAAACGAAAAACATATGTCATTATGGATGCCCTAGTTCAACAAACTGAGTCGCCCTTCACCACAGAAATCCTTAATTTTCCTCTACCCCAGAAGCTCTACATGCCGTAGATAGAGGCGTTTGACGGTGCCAAGGACCTAGTCTATCACCTTAATTCGTACAAAAATCAAATGGTGCTTTATGGCTACCCCGACCCCAATCAATGTCGAGCTTTCGCTATAACCTTCAAGGGGTTGACCATAGCCTGGTTTAATAGACTGCCACCATCCTCAATTTTCTCTTTTTGAGAATTGCCCAAATAGTTCGTGTCTCATTTCATTGGGCCACGAACTTACAGAAAGTCATCCTACCATCTGTTAAGCATTACACAGGGACCCAATGAGTCCCTCTAGAGTTATGTGCAAAGATTTAACCAAGAATCTCTAAAAGTGGAGAGCGTAGATGACAAGTTTGCTTTGACAACCTTCATGTCTGGTCTTGGCTTCCAATCCAAGGACCTATTATTTTTGATTGTGAAGAACCCCCAAGCACCAACGACAGAGGTGCTCGACAAAATTGAGAAATACATAAACGGAGAGGACGTCTTATACATAAAGTGAGTTCCATCAACTGTGAATGAGGAAGAAAAAAAGAAAAGGGAATGTAGCCCGAGAAAGAGAAAAGGCGAGATCAGTCCCCGAGGAGAGACTGGTCCCCCAAAAGAGAAAGAGAGCCCTTCCCAAAGAGAAAGGGAAACGTCAAAGATCGCCTTGGTCCCCCAAGCCTAAAACTTCAACCGAGATACGTACCATCCCGGCTTACCCCCTAAATGCCACTATTTCTTAGGTCCTCCATAAGGTCCAGAATGAGAGATTTGTCATATGGCCGCCAAGGTGAAGTCTAACCCTCGAAGACGTGACCCCACCAAGTATTGTAACTTTCACAAGGACATCGGCCATGATACTGATGAATGTATCCAACTTAAAAAGGAAATAGAGTATCAAATTCAATGGGACCATTTGCAGCAATACGTGGCGAGGAGGAAAGAGATCGGAACAATCAAGAGAGGAAAGACCGATCTACTAGGCCACCCTATCAACAGCACCAGTACCATCAGGGCCTAGGAAAGATTAGGGTCACCTCAGGCGACTTTGTTGGGGGAGGCGAGCTAATTCCAAGAGGGCAAGATCTGATGATTTCTTTGAAGTTCAAACGATTCGAAAAACCCTGCAAAAGGACATGGAGATAACTTTCTCAGACATTGACCTAGAAGGATGTCAGCATCCCCACGATGAACCCTTGGTCATCAAAGTCATCATTGTGAACAAAACTGTACACTGTGTTCTCATTAACAATAGTAGTTCGGCTGGCATAATTTTTCTCTCTACCTTTGATCAACTTGGTATAACACAAGTCAAAATTCGTACCTATAAGAATCCATCTCCTAGGCTTCTCAAGGGAGAGAGTCCTATCTGTGGGGTCCATCTTGCTCGTCTTCACACTAAGAGACCACCCTTGCCAGAATACCACCATGGTTTGTTTTCTAGTGGTAGACGCATTTTTTGCCTACAACGTCTTGCTCGGTAGGCCTTCCCTCAACTCTATTAGAGCCATTCCCTCGGCATATCACATGGTCATGCAATTACCTACAGAGTACATAGTTGAGGTGGTAAAGGGAGATCCACGCCTTGCCAGAGAATGTTATGTGGTATCCATGAGGTAAAAAGAGGTAGAATCTATTTAGTTGGAAAATCTAGACATGAGAGACGAGATTGAAACTCGACCTACACTAAGAGAGTAGTTGGAGCTAGTGTAGGTGGACAAAGATTCGGGGCACGTAGTCTTCATAGGCTCGATGTTGCTCCAAGATATCAAAGACAAACTCATACTCTTCTTAAAGGAAAATGTCGATCCAGAGTGCTTGTGCACTAACTTAGCATCAATTCGAACTGCAAGTCTATGAGGCAGAAAAGGAGGAGCTTCGCCCCAAAGAGACAAAAGGTGATCAATGAAGAAGCACCTCAATTATAGTAGATGTAGCCTTAGTCTTTTGGCTGAGGTGAAACATGTATATTTTGTTCTTTGGTTTAAAATTTACATGTACGTCCCATTGTTCTAAATATTCATAAAGTCCCTACTGGGCTTCCCCCATAGTTGTTCTACAATTGGGTAGAGTATTTTCGAACACCATCAATACCCATCAACTTCTATAATTTTAAAGGTTTCGGGATTTTATCTTGTTAAAAAAGTTCTGAATTTTTAAAATCCATCCATTTGAGAATATCAAAATATAATTTCATAGAGATTGTTATAGGGGTCTAGCATGCATATAGGAACAAATGGTCAAGTGGAATCAATAGCCATCAGGTGCACCAGTTCATCTCCCATCCTAATAAGCTAGCCCAATAATTTTAAAAAAAAAAAACCTGAGCAACCACAATGCCACCACCCTCCTTATCCTACGTAACCCCTCCCTTAACCTACATGCCTCCTCACTATATCCCTCCATCAAAGCCTCCCCCTCACATCTCCCCAAGGACAAAGCCAATTAGTGCATTATGGGGATAATTGCCCACGCTCAATTTTTTGTTCCAAACAAATTTGTATACATGTTTTGATGTATTCTTAAATTTGTACCCTCAAAAACAAATTCATTTTAAATTGCCCCCTGAACTTTAAATTTTTTTAATTTGCCCCTTAACTATTTAATTTGTTTTAATCATCACTTTCTATTAAAAATCAGCTGCTAAGTCAAAAAACTACCAAATATGTGACTTGCACATGACTGTTTGGTTGGGGGCATTTAAGGAAGTTTAAACAAATGCCCTTTTATTTGACTTCGAGTCATTAGGAACTGTAACACCCCAAAATTCACCTTGGACGACATTACTATCTAAAATCATTCACATCATGAGAGTAACTAATATAATCCATAAGTAAAGAAGATTTCATTCATCATTCATACTATTTACAACATTATCCAAAAGAATATGTCAAACCATGATAATTACATCCCTAAAAATTAACTATTAACTTGCAGCAGAATAACAAAAATATTAGACTTCACATTGTCTCAAAATGAATCTCTTAGCCTAGAACATAAAAAGAACAATTTTAAACATCCCTCTCCGTATCCACATTCCCATCAACTTGAGCTTCCCAAATCACCTACTCATCAACTCAGGGCTCTTCCTCTAAACTAAAATCTGAAAATAAGTATTGTTTGTAGGGGGTCAGCACTAAGCTTTATAGGAAAAATCCTCACAAAATTGGACAAGGTTTTGAAAACATATAAAGCAAGTCGGTCTCATTTCACAAATATCATATATAACTTTTGAAAGAGAACAGTGACATTCGATCTCAAGTTTATGCAATCTCGATATATAAAATGAAGAAGTAAAACCAATTCCAACAGTAAACCATTTCCGCAACATTACCAGTAACCCACAACTTGTACCATTACCTACAATGTATATCAAACCACAACTTATATCTTTCACAACATTATGTACATGTATTTGTACTTGTATCTCAGGTATGATGAATGACATCGTATGAATAAACACATCGAAAATATCCTAGCCTACACACACACACCCTAATCCTCGCAAGGATATCCAATTTTTAGAAAGAGCGTATACCAACGCATTGGCAGGGACGATCTAACTCAAGAGTATTATACTAACCCTCAGCCTCGATTTCACGTAAGTGAATAGTAGTTTGGTCCTCGCAAGGCACCAACCCCACTACGAGTGATAGAGAACCTTCAAACCTACACAGAGTAAGAAACGCATCTAACCCATTCTACGATATCCGGTCAACAGTCACTCATGGTCATCCAAACATCCATAAGAGATACAACACAACCCAATACCTCAAGTCACAAACAAAATCCAAAAATTTCCAAATTTTACATGTAATATTCCAAGAGAACAATTTAAGAAAATAGGCAAGAGATCATTAAAAATACCATTTTATTGTTCACTACCAAACACTAGAGTTTTTAAATTAAGAACAAAAGGAAAATCAAGAGAAGAATCCATTCCTCTTGAAAACGAGGGTTTTATGACAAGAAAATGAGATTTCATGGCTATCTAACATGACTTTGTTTAAAATATAGTAAGATTTGCAAGAATATCAAGAATCAATGATTTTATAGCACATATATATAGGATATTGAAGCAAAACATACATAGATATAATCCTAGCCTCAATATACAAGAGTGGAAGAAAATCCCTACTTTACTTCCTTAGTTTTGAGTGAAGAAGATGAAGATTTTATCTTTCCCAACTTAAATCAACTCTTGAATTTCTTGTTTTTCCTTTCTTTCTTCCTCTATAAGCCTCTCTAGTGTTAAGAATGTTGAAATGAGGCTAAAGAGGGTGTCTTTAAGTATTTATAGGGGTGAAATGGTCCACTGTTCACGAATCTGAGAGTTAGATATCGTAAGTCACGTTCGAACATCACTTTGGCGTTCGAACGTCAGAAATGAATTAGCATTTTAAAAAAATAATTATGTTGCTAAGACAATCTTTTAGGATAGTTTTGGAAGAAGAAAAAAGTTGGTGGACAATCAACTCAATAGTTTGACTGAAGCTATGGAAGAAGAATGGTCACTACAATCTTTCAGATGAATCCCCGGTTTGTATTTTGGTCAATCCAAGTGTATGTTTGGATGTTAAAAGACTCATGTACCAGATTAACCAATTTATTTTGCTCTCCCTCTCTCTCTCTCATTCTCTCTACCATAAGTCAATTATTGTTACCTTCCCCCCCCCCCCCCCCCCCCCATTGCTCTCTCAATGCCTAGTTATGTGTTTTGACTCAACCTAACAGACCATCAGATAGGAGGGAAATATTGACACCAACTTTCTAGAGAATGTGGTGTGCCATAAATGCCCCCAAATAAATAGCCATGTGCAAAGTCATAGGTTTTGTAGCTGACTGACTTAACGACTTATTTTAACAAAAGGTGGTGATTAAACCAAACTAAATAATTGAGGGAATGAAAGGGCAATTTAAAAAAGAACCCACAATTTAGGAGCTATTTATGTGATTTACCCAAACAAATTCTTGTGGATCTTAATGCACCCAATTATCTCTCACTTTTGGATTAAATTTCTACTCTAATTTTGCAAATTTTTATAATTTGTTTGTTGAATACCCTTAACTTATGTAAGAGGAAAAAATCTCTCACCTTAGATTTTGAGAATTCAACTGGAAAATAAAGTATTGGATAGCAGGAAAAAAGTGTGTATACCATAGACTTAAGTATGAGTAATGCTACATTGACCAAATTTTGGGATCAAATTTAAATTCAAATAACATGGCAGTTGACTTGAATTTTATTGATTGGTGTCATATCATTTGGACCCCAATAAAAACTTCAAATAATCAACTGTCATGTCATTTGGACTTCAAATTTAATCTCAAAATTTGGTCACTCTAACATTATTGCTCAAGTATTGCCTGGTATTTATTGTGTCAGATCGTTCCCTTTCTACTAGAGTTTTCGTTCTCTTGCTGGTCTAGTGGCTCACCAATTTCTTAGTTGGATTCCTCTTCATTTGATCCTTGATCTCATCTGACTCATTCTTGCCTACGATTTAGGCTGCGTGTTCCTTTGATTTAGGCAACTTTGTATTTTGCCTATGATTCCTCGAGATTGACCGTAAACAAGACCCTAATCGCTCTTATTTGCTCCGCTAATAAGCTTGGTTCAGCCTTTGTCTTTTGTAAGTTATGGCTGATTGCTCAGTTCGTTCTATCGATCATTTGCTTGGTCCATATATTAGCTTGGGCTCGTGTCAAATGCCTTTACCACGTGACTCCATTAACCATCAATTCATGTGCAGTGTTTTTTTTTTATCCAACATGTGCAGTTGATTTAAGCCTCTTCAACTTATTATAAAAAAAATCATTTCTGAATTTTTATTTTCTCTCTCCTTATATCTTGCGTCAGCTCTTGTTCTCTCTCATCATTGTTAATTTAGATGTATTAAAAAAATATCATTAATTATGTTGGTAATGAAATTATTTTATAGTGATTTCAAATTATAAAAAACTAATTAAAAATATTGTAAATGTACTTAATAGAATTGTTACTAATCATATTTAAGGTTTGTGAGAATTATACCTAGACATTTTGAGGTTTGTAATTTAATCACTTAGATCCATGATATTTAAAGTATTATACACAAATTCTCTAAAGTTTGTACGCATGTAACGTTTAGACCTCTCAGTTAGTATATCTGATAATAAATTACACCCAGAACTCTTAAAATTTATAAATGTATAATACTTAGACCTCTCAAGTTTAAAATATTATATTTAGATAAAAAAAAATACTTCAATCAAATAGAGAATATCAAATATTTTAAATTTTAAAATCAAAATTCATATTTTATTGTATCATTGGAATAAAACTAAAAAAAATTAAACAATGGATTTAAGTTATTTATAATAAAACATGAATTTTACAACCAAAATTCATGTTTTATTATGTCATTTATTAAAATAAAATAGAAAATAAATGTCTAAATTTTTCTTAAAAATTATAATTACTATACAATTATATTATCTATTAAAATAAAACTAAAAATCAAACAAAAGCTCATACCGTAACGAACATAATAGCTTTTAACTTTAATTTGAACAATTTGGCAGTTTAATTTAATCGTTTAAAAGACCAAATTAAGTTTTAATAAATAATATAATTGTATATTAATTATGATTTTTTTAAAAAAAATTAGATTTTTTGTTTATTTTATTTTAACAAATGTCATAATAGAATATGAATTTTAATTATAAAATTTAAAATATTTGATATTTTAGCTTTCATTAAAATATTTTTGAGTTAAGTATAATATTTTAAACTTGAACAGTTTAAGTATTACACATTTATAAATTTTAAAAATTTCAGTATAATTTATTAATAGATATACTACCATATAATAGTCTAATTATGACGCGATTAAGTAACAGACATCAGCATAATTCTCCGTTTAGGTTTCTTAGGCTTGGTCCTCGGCCTCGGCATCGGCTCCTCGGCCGCCTTCGTTGTTTCGAAGCCCGGCGAGCTTCTAAATACCAGTGAATTAACAGATATAGTCTGAATACCCACTTCAAAACACACCCGAGAACAAGCCGCTTCACTATGCATCCCTCTTTCTGTTCTCGATGACCACCCAAAACTCGGTCTCGCCATAGACGGTGTAGACGAGGCAGACCCAGTTCTCAATTTGGTCAAAGGCCATAGTGGAGCTCTTCTCTGAGAGAAAATGGTGGAAGTTGCTTCGGAAAAGTTCGTTGTTGTGGCCGATGACTCATAATTGGTTGATGGGCTTGGAGGGAGTGGATTGGCAATGCCAGTGGAGGTGGTTCAGTTTTGTTGGAAGTACAACTTGGTGAGACATGCCGAGTTGTTTTACAATTTGAATATTGATGATTTTGATGTGTTGTTTTTGTAAATTTTGTGATCAGCATGTGCTATTCTGTTGTAACTATAAGATGTTTACTTAGGCAGTTGTTGAAATTTTGTATGTGTATTGACTAATGGTTCTATGAGCAATTAGAACTTTTATTAGAATCATGTCACATAAACGAGAAAGTCAGCAACTCATTAAATAATTGAAATTGAGGTTATTGAACGTGTTTTGAGTGGCAAGTCTCATGCTTATATGTACATCATTTTTCCCTTATTTGTATTAATTTTGAATTACAATTTACGTCTAGCTTACCTTTTTCATAAACTTTGAGATTCTTGATTAAAAAAAATTTAAGGAAATTTGGGTGTTTTGTTGGAGGAATTGTTTATCTAGTCTCTTTATGCTATTAAACCTGTTGATCTTTGTTGCAGTAGAAGAATGCTATTTGTTTGCTTATACAAATCTCGAGTTTGGGGGCATTGTTTTAATCTTCAAATTTCTATCAACGACGACTCTATTGCAATAATTACTTCTTTGATAATCCGTTGAGAATGGGAGAAATTTGTAGTGGGTCATTCCGAAGAAACACAAGGATCTTTTTGTCGATCTTTACATCCTTTACTTCTTTTGATTTTTTATATAACCAAGGGAAAATGAACATCTAAGGAGTTCAAAAGGATCTCTGAAATGCCCTTGGTGATAAAACCTTAATAGGAGAGCTTGGTGATAGAATGAGGCTGCTAGCAGATGAATGTAGCTGTCCCATCTTATTGGACTCTGTTGGAGCAACTTGGTGATATTGAATGGAAGGGTGAATTAGGGCTTTTCAGATTTTCGCTACAACTAAAGAATGTCATACACCTTTCAGTCTATGGGATATATAAGTCCATTTTTTACCATGGAAATTTCCCTTTTTGCATGATTCTGATATATTTCTCATTTATTATTCTTGATGATTTTGGCCTGTTTGGTAGTAATATGTGGATGTGTCATAATGATTGTTTGTGAGTTTTTGTGCCAGATTGATGGTTTTATAGGTCATGTGATTCTCACTTATCAGTAGCTAATAATTGGAGCATAGATGATAATCGGAACAATGTGAAGTAATTGAAATGAAGCGATTCTATATTTTAATGTCTTGGATGTTGGAGCATGTTTTTATGGAAAATCACATGTGCTTATATAGACTGATACCTCCTTTATACATCTAACTCTTTTCTCAGATGTAACTTTTTTAGCAACGTTGAAATACATAATGTAAGATTTGTTTTTCCAATGGTTTATGTTTACTTAGACGCATGGAAATGTTATGTCTAGTAATACAAGTGGCAGTTTCATCACTACTTGAAAAATGTGAGTTAGAACTTGGAAGAAGATATATGTTATAGCCTATAATGGAGACTACCTTGTTGATTTTTCACATGGATTTTTGCGTATGACATCTTTTTTTCTTTCGATTCTGAAACATCTGTTAGAAGCCATTCTCCACATTCTTGTCTACTTTAAATTTTGTGCAGTACTACTTGTGTGCAAATGATCAAGAAATGAGAGAGTATGAAACTGGGAATGACCTTGCTGATAGAATATTCTATAGGAGGGCCTGGTGACAAAATTTAGGGAAGTATTGAAATCTGAGTTAAAGCAGGGACTGGGAGTGTCTGTTATATGGGGGTGAGTACCAATGCATGTGGTGGCGCTTTTCCTATGTTCAGAGGTTTAAATATTTGGAAACAGTTAGGAGTGATGCCATCTCGTGTTTTAAGTCAGGTCAGGCTTGTTTTTGGCCATATTGTTGCATTGCATGTTGTGGCTCTTCTCGTAGGTTTGGAGGTTTAATTATTTGGAAACTGTTAGGACGCTAACTTGTGTGTTAAGTCAGATCAGGCATGCTTTTGGCCATATTGTTGCATCATGTTTATTGTAGTGGCTACAACACCGACATGATAGAGACTCCAATTGTTCTAAGAATTGTTAGAATGGCTAAATATGGTGAGAAAAAAAGAAGGAAAGAGGAGTGTGAGGAAAGGCTCTTCAATAATTTATTGTTCTATGATTGAGAAGCTCTCCCTTGCATGTTTTAACTCCTGCTAGAAGGTGTGTCTTAACTTGTTTATGGCCATTGACAGATATAACAAGAATAAAACAGTGAAATATTTGTCAAATGTGCACTTTTTCTATGCTCATTCTGTAACTACCCTGTGAGCATTTGCTATCAGTTGATGTTCTGATTCGAATTTTATTATATGGCTTTTCTTTGTATTGAAGGGGGATTGTTAAGGATATGCACTTGAATTATGTATACCATACTTCACTGTCCTCAAAAGAACAAGTGTAGCTGCATCTTCAGGAATAACTTACACGGCCATTACCTTCACATGTAAAACAGTTAATATAGTCTCTACTTCCAGAAATTGATGTAGATGTTTGATGAAAGATCCTTGGTCCTAAAGTTGTTCGCTTGAACACGTTGGAGCTGATTTACTTATTGCGTGTACGTGAAGTTTGTGTTTATATACTTGAATTTTTTAATTATATAGACCTGCTGACAAAAATCATATTTATTCAAAAAATATTCTGTAAAGTAGTCACAGACCCTCCCCCTCTTACTGTATTTATTTATTTATACACTGTAAAGCTTTTATTCATATAACACTGATAGATTACACATACACCAATCAAACTAACATAAACACATGTATCAAACTAAGGTATAAAATCAAAATCTGTGTGACGAAACCAAAAGTGGGGTGGGGCGGATCTTCATAGTGCTTCTCATCTTATTTCCACAGGGCCATAGCCATAGAGATCAGCAAGATGCTTATCCAATGGAACTTTCCTGGAAGAAAAGAGGTGGCTGCAAAATAAGAAGGCATTGAGATGTAATTTAACTGTAATATTTTGGATAAAATCCATTTTACTATCCCATTCTTTACCTATAGTACACATGATTACCCCAGGATTCAAAAATATGCACACAATCGCTTTCGGATCATGGAGTAACGGGCATCCATTAGTTTTTCCCTTAAAACTAATGGCAAAAATTGCTACGTAAATAGTTTAATCAAAGTAAAAAAGCCAAAATGACCTATGCTGGCCAAATGCTAGTTTTGGTTTTCCCATTTTGTTTTACGAAAGGACAATATTATAGAGATCTTATTTGGAGGCTTTATTAAAAGACCTAATGACGTGGTTTTAATGAAATCATTGGATTAGTTGTGAGTTCTAATGTTAGATGGAATTCACAATCAATCTAATAATTGTACATCATTAAGTCTTTAAAGAAGGCTCCTAAATAAGGTCTAAATAGCATTTCCCTTTACAAAATTATATGAAATGAAGGCTCTAACTTAACTCGAAAGCCTAATGGAGAGTCAGTTTGTTGTAGGGATCTAACCTTTGACTAACTTTGATTGGAATATCAATCAATCTTGAGAAATAAGCAAGACTTGGCAAAAGATATGTATTTTCTAGACAAATTGGTCTTCTGTTTGACAATAGTATGAATTAAAATATAAATTTTATCTTAGAAAATCTCTTTCTTTAGTTCATCTTGGAGAGTAAAAAAGAAAAGCTGCAAAAATGCTTCACTGTATTGGTTATCACTTTCATCTACCAATTTTTAAAAAAAATTCAATTACCTCCTTCATAAGATTGACTGAAAATACAATGTGCACATTGTGAAAAAATGACACGTTACTTTTCTTATGTGGCAATTGAAGCATAAAATCCGCAAAGTTTGAAATTGATGTCCTAAATTGAAGATCGATGAATTTGATGATATGAAGTGTTACCAACTTTTTTTTTTTTTTTTTATATTTTATTTCTTTTGGGTAGATGGGTCTAGAAAAGTGATGGTTTGACCAATTAAAACCATCAACTAATCTTCATTACAAACACTTCTTGACAATATGGTTTTGTTGGTTGTTTAGTTTGAATTTGAGTAATATATGTGCATGTAGCATTAAATTCATGTTTCACGAGTCAAATCTTCAAAAGATTATAAGATAACCAAACAAAGAAAAAAAAATAATGGTATAGGTGTGTGTGGGCATTCTCACCTTGACTATTCCCATTCCCTGACGAAGAGGATGTAGGTGAGGATGATGATGACTTAGATACGATTCCAAGTCTTGCACAATCAGATCCAATTGCACCTGAAGCAAACCAAATGTCATGAGATATCTCACTGAGAAATCTTTAAACAACACACTTTAAAGTGATCATAATTTACATCCTTCAAGTTTACATTGCTTCTTATTCTAGGTAATAAAATTTTAAGTATACCAATTTCGTCTTTAAAACTTCCTCATGTGATGCATACGTAAATTTTACATGAAAAATTGACACATGTAGACCAAGAAATTCAGATCCCCTTTATTACAGTTTAATTTAATTTTATTTAATGACAAATCATCCATCATGTATGAGTAAGAAACTCACTTGCAAATAATAAATCCACTTGAATTAATAACTATTAATCTTTCTTCATGAAACATCCAACTACCGATAGTAATTGGACTAAATTGAAACTATAAAGAAATTGTGAGGACATAATCCGTGAATTTTAATTTTTTTTTTTTTAAAAAAAAAAACCCACATTACTAATCACTATAAACTCTAGGTAAAAAGTGTAATTAGTCCTAAAGTTGTTTGGCTATGCAGTTCTTACATTCACCGTAGCAAGGGTAGACACTGATATTCATAAGATTTTGGTAACCCGGGTTGCATTGACATGTATGTGTATATGTTGCATTCTTTGTGCATGAACCTTCTCCACAATAGATCCAGTAGCAAGCTGTAAAATCAACAATATAATAAAGTACATATAAGAATTCTAATTCATCACAAATATTCTGAATAAATAGCTGATGGATGGTGATTACGATCAAAGAGAGACGAGTTGTATGGAACGGAAGGTGCTGGAGGGGCGGCCGGCATGCACGAGTAGTCAAGAGTACCTGCAAAAATGAGAAAACAATAGGTTAATAACAACTCTAAATTGTTGAGCACTAAACAATTTAAGATTGCAAAGGTAAGATAGGTTGACTAAAATCAATTAAAATTGTCAAAATCTAATATTCAAAGGATCAAAAACCTGATACATAAATATTTGGATATGTATTCTATGTATTCTTATATCCACTGCTTACCTGCAAAAATTTCTAATCAATTGCCTTGCCTTTCATACAAACATTTTAGGCTGTTAGGCAATACCAAAACAATTTATTTATTTATTTTCCTATTTTCTTGTTGGAGCTTTATCATCAACCAAAAGGAGAAGAAAGAAAATTGGGGGAAAAAGAAGAGAAGGGGTCGCACAGTTTGGAATTATGCAAGGAAGATATTGAAGATTTTCTTCGTTGTCAAAACGGGTGCGCTTCCAACCAGCATCGCATTCACATACGAAGTTGAATGGGGATCCAGGTGATGTCTTGCAAGTTCCTTTCCCACATTCCACTTCATTGCATAGGTTGTCTGTCAATCAACACAAACTTCTCAGTATCTAAATCTATGTGTGTGTTAGAAACAGAGAGAGAGAGAGAGAGAGAGAGAGATAAACCAAAGAAAGGAGCGAGAGCAGGAGGTATATTATCATTTGCTTTTACAGTAACAGCTAGCAGAACTAGAATTAAAGCCAAAGAAGCCATGAAGTTTGAGGAAGCCATGGTTTCAACAATTAGGGACTAGTAAGAGGATGAGAGAGATGGTGAAGGTGAATGTGAAGGTGAGTTATACCATGGGTATATATAAGCATTTTTTTTCCCCAAAGCGGTATATAAGCATTGGAAGCTTGAACTTTTCTTCATCAATTAGAAACTTAAACAAATATGAGAAGAAATACATATGAAAGCTTTACAATGGCGGGCCGTGTACGTGGAAAGTCACTAGGCAATTAACTATATAGTTTCTTTATGTTTGTTTGAACCTTTCACCTCTCCTTCCTATTTGTTTATAAAAGTCCACAATAACAAAGAGTAATCCTATTTAAATTTAATTTTTTAACCTAATTTGTTAACTTAAACACTCATTGTCCTTTAATTGATAACTAACTTTTTTGTGATGAATTATGTCAACTAGATACAAATAGTATTGCTTAAATTCGTAAATTAAACCGAAATCATCAAAGTTTTAACGGATTTCCTCAGATAGAAAAAATTAACATAAACACTCCTAAAATATGCACACACGTAAAACATAAATAAACTCATTATTTTCATATGTGATTTTTCTTTCTTGAAAAATTTATGTAATTTAGTGACAAATCTCAATGAATCAAAATATTATTTACTCAAAATTTTATCTATAACAAACAAATTTCATGGAAGAGAGTTTCGAAAATCTTTCCTTCTGAAAAAATAAATTCTCACAATTTGAAATATTTACCCGGTCCCTTTCCATGTGACCTATGTAACCATTTCTTACGTCAATGTAACAACCCCCTCACTTGAAATTTTCACAATTTTTGGTAACTTTTCACATTAATTTTTTTTTAAAATTAATTTAAAACACTAATTAATAATTTCTCAATACTATTGAGGGCGTTGGTGGAGTAAATATTAAGTGTAACAGTGACACTATATCATTATTGGCATGTGATATCGTAAATTAATTATAAAACAATAAACAAAATTGGTAAATCCCACCATTCCAACATGACAGAAGTAGTTACTAATAATTAGTAAAACAATAGAGCTTATTAAGTACATTTAATATTTTATATCACTCATTTGCAACACTACATAATCAATATCATGTGTGTCATCGTTACATTCAATATTTTTTCACAATCTTTCTAAACAAAACTAAAATTGTTATTTCCTGATGATTTTTACTTACGAAACTATGACAAGACGTTTTATGGAATCTTATTAAATTTCAAGGACCTACACATCGATTTGTCAAGCCTCAAGCCCATCCAAAATCAAAGAATACTCATTTGTCAACCCATATCCCATTAAAATGTTTATTATAATGAAATTGCTCAGATTTTCTTCCATTGGTAGTTTTCTATCAATTTGTTGAAAAAAGCAGCAAAGTCCTCGTCGTCCCGTTCCCCAGCCGTCAGGGAAGCTTCGAACAAGTCTGATTGGAAGGGGACAATACACGTGGCACTCTTTTAGAGGCTCAAATTGACTTGATCACCAAGTCTTTTTTTTCTGTTACTCCATGGCTTATGGCATAGAATTTGGGCATTAGTTACTCAGTGAGGTTGGAACTGGGGCTAGGCTCTTCTTCAATTATCAAATAATTAAAAGATTTTGTGCTGCCGACTTTTGTGTTTATTACATAATCAATGTTTATAGTTTAAAGAGACACCTCTCAAGGACAGACGCTCTTGATTGCTTTCTAGTCTTGATGAACAAATTCATCTAGAATGAATTTCAATAGATGCATCATAATTGTTTATTTAAGCAAAGTGACTGAAAAGTATTGTTATTGCAAACTGAGTTGCCAAAAACTATCATTTAGAGTGTTCTTTTTTTGTACCAACTATTGACAGGGTTCAAAGTTCAACTATGCCAGCTTACACATGTATTAAATAAATAATAGAACAAACTTCACTTTACCCTTGGGTTCTTTTCCCTTGTGGTATACTTCAAAAATACATCACCACCCTCATATTTAAAAATAGCAATATAACTTTCATAAGGTTTGTGGACTAAAACGCAATTCTAACACCGTTGATGAAAATATTGAAATGACCTTTCTAGCTTTCCTCTCTTTCTTCAACAACAAACATTTCTTCTATGGCGGCCCAAACACATATCAATTCATCAAATTCCAAATTTTAATTTCCAAAGCCTCACAATTAAAATGAAAAGAAAACATATTAGAACCAAAATCAAATTCAATGGGTTGTCAATGACAACAAACTATTGCTCAACGATTGCAGGTAGGTTGCCAATGGCGACAAACTATTGCTCAACCACGACAACAATTACAGGTGACTGTCGTTTCAAAGTAAAGAAATGACAATGATTTAGACTGGTAGAAAATGCAAGTTATGGTGGGGTTAACTCGGGATGGTGGCCATGAGTAGTTGTAGGTGGTGGTCGATATATTTAGATTCCCTCTCTCTCTCTCCCTCCAGTTAGTTGTGCAAAGGTGCAATAGGTTTAAGAGGGTTTAATTGATTGAAGGTACAAGGAGAAGGTGGAGTAGCTTTAGGTGGGTTAGTGTCTATGATGAAGTAAAAGAATGGAGGAAATTAGTGTTTGTGTCTATGATGAAGAGACAAGGTCCTTAATATTTGTGCTTCTTTGATCCACCCATCTGTTTGGTCTTTTGTAGTGCATGTTGGAGTATTATAGACCTTCCATGGTGACATACAATGGGGGTGGTGTTGATCATTGGTTCAAAGAAGAAGACAATGGTGTTTCTACAATTTCAAAATTTAACAAGGTTATTTTTGTCTCACATTTTTAAATACGAGGGAGGCTATGTGCATTTGGGACATACTACAAGGAGATAAAGTGAAGTTTGCCCAAAATAATAATTGTGATGAGAAGTACGTGGAACTTGAGAAAATGTCTACAAGTCAAAAATGCACCAAATACCTACAAAAATAATGGCTCCATAAACAAATAGGTGTCTAGAAAATGTATGGTAAGATAGTATCTTGATGAAGACAAGAAGAATTAGTAAAAGTAGACCGGGCAATATCTAATAATTTGGAGACAATATGCGTCCAAGTATACACAATGACATGCAAGCAATGAGACTTTCTGTCCAAATCTAGAGATCAACCTATTCACACAATGCACATACAGCATGTGAATTCCCGACTAGGCCCACAACTAGATGGAATAATTTATCAATGACCAGATATCGACCATATTGAAACTCATTTACTGTAGAAAACGAACTAAGCTTAAATAAGTTTTTAAATCTCATTTTATAACGAGTCAAGCTTAAGTAATATCTTCTCCGATTGGTCTAAACTCGTGAATAGATATATAAATTAATTGTGCTTAACCGTGAATACAAGTTTGAGATTGAGCTTAAGGTAAACACAAGCTCGAACTCCAATCGTTTTATGATTTTGGTTCGTTTAATCAGACAAGGATAGCCACGTCAAGCTCAAGTTTTTGATAAAAATAAATGAATAATAACATAGAAGTTGAGCAAACTATTCTTATATCATCATGATTTTGAGCAGATCATGAGCCCTCTTTGCAAATGAACGATCCAAACCCCAACAGTCTCATGCTTATTAAGACGGGCCTTAGAGATTCATTCAAACTTAGTATTGAGTGACCTTGCCAAATACAACCAAATTGCCTAATGTTAAAGATTTCTACCCATTTCATCATGCGCAGTGGTGCTACTAAGTAATAGACGCTATTTCTCAAAACTAATTTGTTATAATTTGATAACCTATGTGCTATTATTTTTGGATTCATAATAAATTTTATTATTAGATGGGATCCACTTTGAGTCCAATTACTCTTGTTTTTTTAGATTTTGTGTTTAAATAAAAGATGTAGATGTGAAAGCGATAACTGCATTTGTTGGAGCCCAAAACTCTTCAATATGGGAAACAATGTGAACACAAAACTAATTTAGATGCTCTACTTCCCCACAGGGTCTTACGAAATGAAATAATTTGATCATCTATAATATAAAACAGGATAAATTTCAATAAACTCATTTCATGGTCCCAAATAGACTCATTCATTGGTCACCAATATTCTTCTCAAAATCATTCATATTGTCAGTGGAGGTGATGGTGGGGATGGTGGTAGTGGGGCATTGGAGGTGGTGGTGATGGTGGTTGTGGTGGTGGTAGTGGGACAGTGGAGGTGGTGGTGATGGTGGCAATGGGTGTGATAAAGTGGCGATAGTGATGGTGGTGGCGGTGGTGGTGGTGGGTGTGGTAAAGTGGCGATGGTTGTAGTGGTGGTGATGGTGATGGTGGTGGAGCGATGGGGGTGATGGTGATGGAGCGATGGGGGTGGTGGTGGTAGAGATGGTGGTGGGGCTGTTTCAAGTAGTACCTTTTTTTTTTAAAGTAATTATGAGAAATAATTTGTAGAAGTATTTTTAAAAAGTTATTACAAATACACTTTTAGAAGCCTATTTTTCCTATTAAATTTGAAGTGTTAATATTAGTCATCATATTAACTTTAAAATAAAATTTAAAAATATATCAACCGTGAATAGTAAAAATCATTTTATTTGTCTTTTGAGATTTGAATTGTATTGTATTTTATTATATAAATGTAATTAAAAAAAGGGCGAAAGAAAAATTGATATTTAATACAATAAAATTAATTTTTTAACTTAAATTTTACATTACATCATACCCAGTTGATTTTCTAGATGAAGTTTTTGGTACTCGCAGAGTGTTCTGTTATAATTCATAAAATAACATTAGAAATAATTGATATTCTGACTTCAGGGTCATCTCCCATTAAGCAAAACTTTCTTGTTTTATAAAGAGTAGGCATCACTCCAGGGGATTAAAAGACATTTGCGCCTGAATTTTTGAGGTTTAATTACAATCTACTTTTAAAAATATTTTATTATTATTAACATACCCTTTGACAGTTATATTGTATTTCACTTTCATCTGGGGGCTGTCCTTGGCCGGACAGGGTTGGGTTCGGCTCTGCTCGCGAAATTTTTCCATCACTCACTGAGCAGGTCTATTGGGCGGGCTATGGACCTGTTGGGGGGGGGGCTTACAAGTGGACCTACTAGACGAGCTCTTTATATATAATTTTATTTAAAAATAATAAATATTTTTGATAATTTAATATTTTTATAAATTATATTTTTAAATTACAAGTAGAGTTAAAATGGATAAAAAATAAATAATGAATAATTTTATTTATAAATAGGGGAAAATTTGCACCACAATACAATGAACACATCCCAACTATGTTGGTACCTACCAACCTATCTATCATTTGCACAACTCTATCATTTGAAGGATGATGTTTAATACATGAAAGAGAAAAGAATACATTATTTATAATATCTAAATTTCTAAAACTTCGATTTCTGGTATTGAGAAATTTATTTTCATGTTTTGACTGAGATGGGTGGGCGAGTTCTTAGACCGAGTTTTAACGGGTTTTTACGAGTAGACTATTGGACTGGATAACGAGTTTGGGGTTAAGCCCAAGCCCTCTCTATAAAGATTTTAGGCTTGGGTTTAAAGAAGCCAATTATTGAATTTATCGAGTTTCGGGCCTTTTTTCGAGTTGAATAACGAAAACCTTGGACAATCTGACCTATAAAAGCCTCTACGTGCATTACATTCTCCCTCCTCTCTCTTCCTTAAATTCATCTCCCTCGCCATCTCTATTTCAATCAAGTCTATGCCTCTCCTGTTTCTCCTTTAATTACTTTCTCTCTTCTCTCCCATCCTTAAATTCTTCTATTTTTTTTCTCTCCTCTATCCGTCTATCTTATACCCAGTATTTTCTCTTCAAACGTCATGCTCATGCCTCTATCAACAACAACCTCAAATTCACCCATCGAGATCTATATAATAACAAATTACAAAAAATAAATCGTCCAACCAAACCAAACAATGAAATCTCATGGATTCTTACAAGACATACATAAACATAGAGAATGAAAACTAGCTTGATACAGATTCAAAGGGAAATAGAAATAGAAAAACAAAGGGTAAATGTCACTGACACCTCCTGAATTTAGGTCATATTTCACTGACACCTCATTTGATTCTTGAAATATTGTCAATTTTTGTTGCATATATCTGTCAATTTTTGTTCCTTAATAGAATATGTAATTTGACTAAATTATTCTTACTAGAACTCCCATTTTACTTAATTACCCTTACTAAAATTAATACAAAAATAATTTATAATTTTATCAAATTGGTCTTTAATGTTTTTGATTAATATTCAATTTTATCCAATTAATACTTAATTTTATTAAATTAACACTAAATCAATATTTAATTTTATCAAATTAGCACCAAATTAACATTCGAATTCATCAAATTTGCATTCAATTCATCCAAATAACATTTAATTTTATTAAATTAATACCAAATTAATATTCAATTTCATCAAATTAACGTTCAATTTTATTAAAATTACATTAAACTTTATCAAATTAATATTCAATTTTATTTATTTAACACCAAATTAACTATCAATTTTTTCAAAAAAACATTAAATTTCATCAAATTAATACAAGATTTTACTAAATTAACGTGAAATTAATCTTAAATTTTATAAAATTATCATTTTATTTTAGCAAGCTAATATTCAATCTTATCAAATCGATATTCAATTTTATAAAATTAACACCAAATTAATATTCAATTTCATTAAATTAACTCCAAGTTCACATTAATTTCATAAATTTAACATCCAATTTATCTAACTAACATCATTTTTTTGATAAAATTTCAAATTAACATTCAGTTTCATCAAATCAATACATAATAGTGATTTCCAATTGTTGTGTGAAACCTACAATAAATTTTTTTTGAAAATATTGAAAATAATGGGTTACAATATTGAGAAAAAATTATCGTTTATCATACCTTTAAAAATAATTGAATTACCGCAACTAAAACATAATAAAAAAAGCAATCTAATTTATTCAAACTGAATGACATTCAAAATAGTGGAGATCACGTGTGACATACCTTTACAATTTCCTCTCCTCTCATGCAAGTGTAGACATTGAACCCTGAAATGTTGTTGGAGTTGGTTTATGGAAATCCACCTACACACAGAAAATATTGGATTAGCTACCAAATGGTAATTACAAGTAGTTGAGTCACATTAAATTGAGGTTGGAATTAAGTGGGCAGCTTTTATGGCTATGCATTAAGTTACAAATTTGAGTACGGTATCACCTTTAAAATTGGACACATCATATCTCACACATTTACGTCTTTAAAGGATGTCGTTACAACTTTTGTGAGTGATTTTATAATAAAACAATTAACCACTTTTGTTGTTGTTTTACCACTTTTGTACAAATTTTTATAACATTGGTTGTCCAATTTTATTTACCACTATCTATAATAAAATAGCTACGTATATTTATGCAACACCAATTAAAACTTTTGTGGTTGTATCACGCCATTTGTGGGAGTTGAATCACTATATTTGTGGATTTTTTAATGGCCGCAAGATAATTAGTGTTATAATTATCTAGGGTAAGTTTTTAAAAATTATATTGTCATCAATTTTGTAAAATATTTACCACAATTGAGTTCAAATAAACTCATAATAGTGGTAAATCCGTTAACAAATTAATTTTAATATATATACCCATTGAAGTAGTCTGCACTTTTTTTATTACAATTCCAACTTTGTTTTATTTTTTATTCATGGAGTGAAATTATAAAATTCCAATTTTTTTTAGGATGAATTAAATTACATGTTATGTTTTTTGGGATATTTTAGTATTTTACTTAAATTTTTAATATCGGTAAAATTAATAAAACAAATTGTCATGCATTTAAAATCCCCATTTTTGGAAAAAAAGAAAAAAACAAAACACCCAAAAACCCTCGTTCAAAATTCAGATGACTCTTGAAATTCCGGCCATTTCCCTTGCTCAATTTTCCTCAATTGTTAAGCTCCATTTTTTTTTCCCAAAATTGAAGAACATACTATCTCTCTTTTAGAACCAACAAAACTCTCTCCTTCTCTCTCTCTCATCATTGATTGTTGTGAGTGTTATGGGTCGTTCTATCCATCACTAATCTTCTGAGCCTACTCTGTCTTGCTTGTTAGGTCACCATAGACGCCACAACCAAACCACGGCTGCCTCGCCGCTACTTCGGTGTTATTCTATCGCTTCCAAGTCCTCTCTGTCTCTCTCTTTCTACATCTGTCTCTCTCTTTCTACATCAATGCATTCTTTCATATTTTTTTACACCCCCTTTTGGTTATCAATTGTGAACCAAAAATTTCGAAGGAATTTGAGAGATTTTGGTTGAAGTGGACGATGCAAGGCTGCATTTGTGAACTGGCTTCTATGATTATCAGAGATAGACTACATATTTTACTAAATCATCATCATAATTTCATGGCTATGGCCTTACTATACTTTCTATTCTTCTTGAATTTGCTAACATAAATTTAGATAGACATTCAATCCCTTTATTTGCATGATCTTTATTGGGCTCTAAAGATCCTTTTATTTTTTGAACTGAACTTTATATGCTCTCTATCCATTTGTATGCTTTTATATTGTAAAACAATTGGATACCACATATGAGACACAGAGTGAACATAAGCTTGAAACATAGGCCCAAATACTCCTCTATAGGTTTTCTCCTATACTTTTAAACAATTATTTTTAAATATGGAACCCCTTTTTCAAATCTTCATATTGTACATGAAATGTGGATACAATTAATGTTTTGAATTGAAGAGTTACACGGTGAACTCACTAATCTCTTGCATGTTGTGTAATGAGCAGCGATACTTGTAGGTACCAGTGATTCATTTTTAAAGGCCTATTGTGGATGAGAGTACTTACATATTAAGCAACGATAATGTAAAGAAATTTGATTGGTCTTACATATTTTTCATATGTTAGTTGTTCTCACTTTGCATTAAATGAATACAAATTTTACCAGGGTGAAAAGGAAACAAATGGATACTATGGCCATGGCAGGGAAAGGATGGTGTCGAAAACAGGCATGTGCTGAAGGTGAGACACCTAGACGAGTATGTTATATATTCTTACATTATGTTATGTTGAGCATTATGCATACAAATAATCAGTTTGCTCATCAGTTCATATACACTCATAATAATAGTTCAATTACTTTACATGTTTAACATTTTGTGGCGACAAGATGTTCCCCACAAAAATTTGTGAAATTTTTAGCAAAATTAAATGCCGGATTTGGGCGGATTACTTACCATACACTACAAGTATATTTGGCGGGATTTGTATGCATGGTTGGCTGAAAGATTTGATCTCCAGAAGTGTGCATTCAACATATATGAAAAATGTGTGAAGTTTTGCTCGAAAGATGTGGCCTACATAATGGGGTTGTCATGCACAGGGACAAATGTGATGCCAACGGGAACAAAAGACAATATTACTAATCTTTGTATGTCTATATTTAACGGACAATTGGATGTGTCTTTGAAACATTTGGAGGGCCACATTAGCGCAATCACAAATGAGTTTGACAAATTTATAAGTTTGGTTGTTTTATATATTATTGGTTGTATGCTTCGCCCAACCATGTGAACTACGCTAAGTGCTTCTGCATTGCATTCTGTTGTTGACGTGTCTTCTTTGCAACATACTAATTGGTGTAAATTTGTATTTGATGGAGTCATCGAAAGCATACAAAAATTTCAAAGTTCAGGACGTGGATCAATGGGTAGCTATCTGTTAGTTCTCATGTTAATTTACTTATAAAAAACATATTTGTTAATGTATACATGGTCTGAAAAGAATTCATTATAATGTATGGTCTTGACTTTATTTGTTATGTAAGTTTTTTATCTTGAACGGGTTACATCTAGAGGACAAACAATCATTCATTTGGTGTGTCTCAACGTCCCACGTATTGGACATTGGGGTGACAATTACGTGAGTAAGCGAATGAGTGATATATCGAAGTTAGGAGGCTTCAAGCTAGAAGAGGTATACATATGGTTATTTTTACATCTTCACGGTTGTTTGGTAATGTCTTACATATTCTTTGACGGGCATATATTCTTGATGTTATGCATGTAGCTGTCGGTCTTCATTGACTATCAATTTTATCAAATTAATACAAGATTTTACCAAATTAAAGTAAAATTGTTCTTAAATTTTATAAAATTAACACAAAATCAATATTCAATTTCATTAAATTAACTCCAAATTAACATTTAATTTCATCAATTTATCAAACTTACATCATTTTTTTTTTATTGAATTTCAAATTAACATACAATTTCATCAAATCAATATCTAATGGTGATTTTCCTTCCGTTTGAACAATGCCTAGCTTAGGTTGACTAATCAAACCCCGGTGAGATAGCTTCATTCAATTTTATAAAATTAATATTCAATTTTTTGGATTTAATATTTAGTTTTATCAAATTAAAATTATTTTTTTAAATTAACTTCAAATTAATATTTTTGTTTGAACATTTTTTTTTTGTAGGAAACATTCTATTTAATCCAATTAGCATTTAATTTAATTTAATTTAATTAATATTAAAATGATGCTTACTACAACTTTAAACTTTTTAGTATATATGGTTAATGGTAACAATTGATAAAAAGAATAAACCACTACATCATATTAAAGATAGTTTGTGAAACGTGTATATAAACGACAGGGGTGTGCAGTGATATTTTAGAAATTAGAGGGTTCTCAATGAAATATAACTTAAATTTAAGGAACGTCAATGAAATTTACCCAAAAACAAAAGAAAGGTGTACCTATATCACAAGCTTATGCATTTCTTCGGCCTCTATGCATGGGCTAATTATGAGGGACTTAGGATCTCAAACTTGTTAAAATGGACTTTTGATTACTTTTAACATTAATTTTGTATTCAATAAAATTGTTTGGGCCAATTTTACTTCACCAACTAATTGGGTAGAATCACAATAATTTGAACATTAAGTGGGAGTAATATTTTAAATGTGAAAAGGTTTAAATAATTAAGTGACAAGTATAAAGGGATCTAGGTATAATATATCAATTTAATTTTAGGTGTACATTGATACAAATTTATATCTTTGAGGGTGTAAATTGAGATTTTTTATCTTTGGAGGTGCACATTGATACAAATTTTTATTTTTGAGGGTGCAAATTAAGATTTTTGATCTTTGAGGGTGTATATTTATACAAATTTCTATCTTTGAGGGTGTAAATTGAGATTTTTGATATTTGAGGATACAAATTAATATTCGAATGATCTTTCAAAGTGTAATTTATAATTAACACTTTTGTTTTTCGGGGGAAGCTGTTTCGTGGTTAAGGATGTTTAGTGGGAGTTAGAATGATGCATTACTCTAACAATTTACATTGATTTGGTATAAAAGAAATTTGATTAGAAGGAAAGTTGTTGGTTTGTATTTTGTTTTTCTATGCATGAAAGACAGCAAATGGCTTGGCATGGTAGCCATGCTGACCAACTTGGATTGGACCGAACGGTGCAATATCAATGGACCAAGTTTAACGGGAAAGTAGTTTATACGTTTTGACTAGGGGTGGCCCGTCCGACGCTGTTCTCCCAAGCTAGAGGTAGGGCCTAGGCCCAAAGTTGGTTAGACACTGTTTGAGGCGAGACATGGTCCTGGACCTCCCAGCCCATAATATTACATTTCTCAAGGATCCTTTGTAGACTTGTTTGAACTTAACTATACTAAAAAATTTATTTAGGGATAAATCTATTTTCATCTCTATTGTTTAAAATACCCTTAATAGTTATATTTAATCAAAACTTGTTTGAAAAAACTAACAACTTTTAAATTGAGAATTTTATTAGTATTAACAATTCATAACATAGAAATTGTGCTAGCTAGCTAAATTTTCAAGTTAGAAGTTATTATATTTGAAAATATTGAAACTAATAATGATAGACAATATTTATGGTAAAGGTAATTATGAAATGCATTTCAAAAAGAATTTGAAATGTTTTAAAATGTGTACTTATTGACAACTATTTGATGAAATAGATGACTTAATGGAGTATAAGTTTGAAAGTGATACTTAAAATCAAATAAGTTCTAAAAAAGGTATCCACATCTAATTATCCGATTTCTCAATTGAGTGCTTTATTTACAACATTATTTTATCATATCTGGATTTTTGAATGTCTATCCTTATAATCACATAAACTAGCAGCTTGATTGCCCAAATAAATTTAGAAATGGAATTATGAACGAACACTCATAGAAGAGTGAAAGAAAAATAGGCGGCCTTGGGCGGTAGAGCTTATCGACTAAAACTATAAACTAGTCGATCAAACTATTTTTAGTTGACCAGATTTTGGAGTCTCTACCATCTGCACTTACTTTTGTAGTGTTACATTTTTGTTTTTTGGCACTCACACTTGGTAACTTTTAAAATTGATTATTGTGTGATGAGTAAAATACCTTTGGTTTGGATTTAAAATGTAGCAAGTAAAATTTGGAATTCAGAATTAAGAGAAAAAATTTATAGTTGCATTCACACCCCTCTTGGATTTCTTTCACCTTCTTTCGAAACTCTAATTTAGAAATCAGTTCATTCTATGCAATTTTAGCAGAGGAGAAAGACTATATACATCATATAATTCATTTGAAAAAGTATTTAAAATTGTTGTGCATAGTTTATGGGCATCAATCCATCAGTAAAAGAAATTTGTCCTAATTTCTTTTTTGATAGATATTTGTTATCAATCTTAGTAAAAGAATTTGTCCTAATTTCTTTTTTGAAAGACAAAATATCTGATATAATAAAAGTCAAAGCAAATGAATTTTTAATAAGTCCAAAACATCAAGTACTTCTTGTTCCCATATCCTAAAATTAGACCCATCAACCGAAAAGAATCAAACAATAAACACAAAGAAATTTAAAAATAAATATTAATTTGTCATTACAAGATTTATTCATATTTAATACAAACCGAAAAACCTCATATCTATAGAGAAAATTAATAGTTACCTCTTGAAGCGTGCTTTTAATAATCTTTGAACTTTCTCAAAAACTTTAAAATTTTAAATTTGAATTTGATATTTACCCCAAGCCTTGCAATTGATTGGCCTCTATCGGTATCCACATGAATTGACAACTTAAAAGATCTACCTCAACCTTTGATAAACTAGTATCGAGAGAGAATGAGGGGTGGTTCTTGTTGTGCTAGAAAAAAAGTTGTTATATCATATATCCATTTCTAACATGAAAGTATTTATAGAGGCTTAAAAGAATCTAATCCTGGTTTGAGTCAAGTTTCAATTATTTCATAATGACATATATCTCCTTTATTAATTATTAATTGTAATAAAGTCCCTAATTAACTCTTAATTAGATTTTCACCCCAATTAGTTTTCAATCAATTTTATTGTGTGACCCTATACGTTTAAGCATACCCAGTTATAGGTATTCTACACTAACTATAAGTAACATCTCAAATTATAACTCTTTTTAATTCAGCTTAAATTAAAATTCTTATAATTCTCCCTTTATGAAGAACAATTAATTTATATTAATTTCATTCTTCGAACTTTTATTAATTATGAGTGACACCTAACAACATATTATAATCAACCTCTGGATAGCACGAAGTAGGTAAATAACTCGTTCAGTCTACAGTTGTCATGCAATTCAATCTTTTTATCACACAATGCTCCAATTGAATTATTAGGGAATGAAATTATTATCAAACCCCTAACTCAATCTTATGTATTCGATCTTAGGACTACGACTCTTAATAATCAATTAGAAACTCTTTTTCTAATTGTCATTCTATCTTGGCCAAGGACTCTTTGAGTCATATCCTAGAAGATCACATAGAACATTCCCCCTTTATTTACTAAGAGTGATAAATTTCATAATGTACACTCATAAGTCTCCATGCATGCCTAACTATGTCTAACAATACATATCTAAGTTACATGGTTAGTTTATAAATATGTTGTATAGTTAAAATATAGAAGTCTATGCACAAGGCAACCATGGTGTCTCAAGTCTAAGGATCAGGTGCATAACTATAACTTTAAGATTTAACATTAACAAGTATGTAAAACTCCAAATGAAAAATCCTACGTAGTCAATGGTCACGTTCGGTGTACTTGTTCTCTAACAAGCACCCATACACCTGCTTCAATGTCCCTACACTAGTGACTTGGACGAGTCACCTCATATCACATATGAGTAAACATAGTGCATACTAGTCTATTTGAATTACATAGTGCCCACATAGTAATTCCATGATTAGGAATATTTAAGAGATAAGTACTAATAAGTATATGTCTCATCTTCTCAACACCTTGAAAAACTATCTTCTTAACTTATACTATATGGACTTTATTATGCATGTTAAAATGAAATTAGCTAGTAACATGATAAATTAACATGTCATTTTATTTAATTAAGTAATGAATGTTGCTCGTACAACCCCAAAACATCACTTATATGATTGGTCTTAGAGCATACTATTAACATCAACTTTTGTAATTTTAAAGGTTTAGGGATTTTAGTTTGTCCAAGAAGTTCTGAATTTGTAAAACTCATCACTTTTGAGAATATCGTAATAGAATTTAAAATTTTATAGAAAATTGTTTGTCTTGAAAAATAGGTCATTATAAGGGTCTAAAATTCATATATGAATGGGGTTAGCAAGGTGGCCAAGCTGAGCCAACTAGCATCAAGTGCACTAGCTCATCTTCGATTCTTGTTTGAGTCCTTAAAGTTCTTTGTGTTTATTTTGTCATCTAGTCCACTTTAACCAATTTTTCTTAGATCTCTCCTATAGGTATTTTTTTTGTGATGGTCAACGAAAATCCTGAGGCCTGATGGGCAGACAGTCTTGTCGTGGCAGGGTTATGGGTAGTACATTAGCATTGTGAATATGACATTAAAATTCTAGGGTTGGGTGGACCGAAGGGATGGCCAAATGACAACCCAACGGCCTGGCATAATATGCTAGCCCAACAGTTTGAAAAAAATCTTATTTCGAATTCTCATGTCATTTATTTTAAAAATATATTTTAAAAAAAATAAAATTTGGAGGTCAGTCCCTATATATGGACTTATTTAGGGATATGTCCGCCAAGAAAACTTATTTGTTATCAAGTTCATTTTTCTGAATTGTCCAAAATGTCCCTTGCCTTAAGAATTCAAGTAACGTTGTTTGTGAGGAATCCCTTTCACAACCGGAAGCCATCGACTCATGCAGTAACAAGTGCCTACAAATCCGCCAATAAGTTTTCCTGCCATGATGTTTCATTCTCTGACAAACATGTAACCGACATTTTTCAAAAATTGTTCACATTCAAATTTTAAACTGAATTCATTCAGTTAATACCATATTCGTTTTACTTTTTCAGTTTATTGTGGGATCCATTGAAGAAGTTTCTGTTCATTCTAGGGTTCCAAAACATCTTCTACATTTTTGGATTCAAAATTAGGTTCAGGTATGTGATGTTATGGGAAAGTTGTTGTTCATTCTAGGGTTTCAAAACATCTTCTACATATTCTAATTTTCAAATTTCTCATTGCTTTTTTTGCTTTCCTAATTTCAACGTGTGATTCGGTGTTACTAAATTAAATGATGTAGTTTTCCAATTTTTGGATCTTTTATTGGGGAAAAAATCAAAAATTTGCTTCGTTGTGTTATTGTGGAAAAACGTTGATGTTACTCTAAGGGAAAAAAATTTTGATGTTATATATTCAATGTCTTAACGTTCACAATGGTTATTGTTGTCCTAATTCAACTTACGATTATGTGTTACTAATTGAGATAATGTAATTTTTCAATTTGTGTATCATTTTTTGTGAAAAACAATTGAAATTGATTTGTTGTTTTACTGTGGAAAAAACATTGATATTCCTTTGAAGGCAAAAAAGAAATTGATGTTACATATTCGATGTCTTAAGGTTCGCAATTGTTATTGTTGTCCTAATTCAAATTTACGGTTATGTGTTACTATTTGAAATAATGTAAATTTTCAATTTGTATATTATTTTTTGTGAAAAACAATTCAAAATTGATTCGTTGTGTTACTATGGAAAAAAAAAAAGAGATGTTTGATTTTCAAAATTTTCACATGATTGTTGTTTGCTTTAATTAGCTTTACGATTTGATGTTACTTATTCAAATAATGTAATTTATGTTCAACAAGAACTTTGAGTCATTCTGTGTCATTAACTTACAAATTGTAAATGATTTTATCGAACAAAAATTACTATGATATCACAAGTATTTGGCTTAACTGTTCATGTTACTTTTGAACGTTATTATGCTTAATATCTTTTGTTCATTCTAAAAAAATTTAACACTGAAAATTAAGATTGTATATGGACGGATGTTTCAATGATATGTATTAGTAAATTACGTTTTAAAATTGATGTTTCTGAGCTGATGTTACTATGCTAACATCAAGTACTTAGCTTGTAGTGCTCATGTTACTTTTTCATATTTTTTTGCTAATTGTCTTATGTTCATTATGTGTGGTGAACTCTTTTCCAAGATGTGGTTTGGTAATCTCATTTTGTAATATGTTACTATATGTTGGTTAGATATTGATATTATTGTAAAACTCGGGTAAATTTAAATTTTTTCGAAAAAATGGATAAAATAATAATTTGTCACTATTATGCGGGTTTAAAATACATATTTTTATAGAACTCAGATGGACCAACGGACTTCACCGTTGGATTCGCATCGTGAAATCGAGCTGCCATGTAAATTTTCGTCGAATTCTGAAATAGTCAGATTTTGCACGTTTTACAAGATAATTAGATGACGAATGAACTTTTAAACGTCCCCAAAAATTGAAATTATAAAAATTCCTTATAATTGAGTAAAAGTTTAAATAAAAATTATTTGGACTGAAATCAGAATTTTATTAAGTCATTTCGAGTTAAAAATAGACTCGAAAATAGTAAACGTGCGGGACAATGTGGACCACGCAATTTAGAAGTATAAATATGGCTAAATATCTGAAAAATCAGATATTCTCACCCCTTATTTAGTTGAGTTCAGACGTTGAAGAGAAGAGAAAGGAGAAAAGAGGGAAAAACCTAAAATTCTAACTTTCTTTTACGATCCAAGGAGTTCCATCGGTCGAAATTCATCGGACCAAAAACTAAAGTTGGTCTACGTGACGAAGACTATGCGTACATACCAAGAATGAAGGGTTTCACCGAAGATCCAAAAGGAGACTTTGGAAAAATCAAGAGTTTTGAGGCTAAGGAGGTGCCTAGAAGCTTTCTCCCACTCGTATCACGCTCCAATAGGTAGGGTTTCTCCTCTTTTGGTTCACATTCTTACCTAAGCTGATTTGTGGCTTTTAAAAATAAGTTTTGTGTAAAAACTTAGGTTTAATTCCATTTTGACATGTAAATGTATGGAATGAGTTGTAATAGACTTGGATGAATCGTGTATAATGTAGAAAATATCTTTATACATGTTTGGGATGAATTTGGAAAGGTTTGGATTGGATTGAAAATCGAAAACAAATGAAACAAGGAAAAATTGGCTCAGCGTACCAGTACGGTAAGGTCCAAAGGACACAGGTACCGGTACGCGTACCGGTATAGTGAGGTCTAGTGAGCCATGCGTACCGGTACACTTTGGCAGATTTTGAAATTTTTTTTTATTCTTTTTCCAGGGTCTTGGGCTATGTATTATTTAGTTCCAATGATACAAATAGATCTTAAATGAGATATATTGGGGTACATTGAAAGTCGATAGGATTAAATGACTAATGAAACACGGGTGTTACGTGTGAGTTTGAAATTCCAGTAATGGGATAATATTAGCGTGATATCGGATCCAACAGTACTCACGGGCATTTCTGCGGATTGACGGATGGTCAACAGGACTCCTAATTTTAGGGGCGTCACAGTTACCATGTGATGTTATAGATTGGTGGCAATTACAAAGAAAACTGCAGCTCCAAAAGTAGGATCATTTCATCAATTTAGGTCAAACTTACTTGCATTGGTAAACGTTATTGGTGAAATAGAAATCAACGATATGCACAAAGAACCGTTAAGGAGAACACCATTTTGACAATTATTGCACACCATAATAACAAAAGAGCTGGACAAAGATTGGTTCAAGTGAAATGAAAAGAGTATCGTCGACATAGAAAAAACTTTTGATGTTGAGACATCAAGATTCCGAATTGGTGGGAAGGGCTTGAAGTTGCAGAAGAATGATGTAACCCTCATATTTGGTATAGAAGATGGTGTGGATCCAATTGTTTCACCCCAAAGTACAAAGAAAATGTCATCATTTGTGAGGAGGAGATTCAATAACACTAAAAGGTTGAATGCACCAATAATAAAATACAGGTTGAAGGATGCAGCAAATAAAAAGAAGAGTTATTTGGATTACCTCTTTTGCTTAAATATCTACAAGTTTTGATGATCCTACAAGCACCCAAATGGCTTGATTACAGTTACAAACTAGGGATACCAAAGTCCTCTTGGAATCCACACTCATAAAACCAAGAAAAATTTTTAGATGGTGTTTTCCAGAGAGAATGGTTTAACAGGTTATCAATAGAGCACAATGACAACTTATTAATAGAACACAATGAAGAAACAGGATTCATGGAACAGATCTTCCAAAACAAACGAGGTATCACATTATCAAGTTCAATTTTTGTTACAAAGAAATAGAATAGAGGATATAGAGAGAGACAAATATCTTATTATTTTTATATCTTCGCTATTTTTGATTCTGCTACGATGTTGTATTATTTTGGGAATGCTTTTTATTTTGATTTTAGTTTTTGTGAAACATTCATATTACTCCTGAGCATGGAATGTTTTTAATCATGTATTAGTGGTTGTCTAACTCAACTAGAAGTGTGTAACAAAATTGGTTATAAGTGGGTTGTTGTTTCCCTAAAAGCAAGGAGTGGAAGTCTACCACTCTCCAAAAACTTTTTTGATGGACAAATGACTAGAAGGATAAAGTTCTATGTGGTAGTCGTCCCTCTCTCAATATATTTTTTATGTATCAGTTTTCATCACTTGTGTGTGCATTAGAGATTGGAGTAGAGCATCATATTCTTTTATTAAAAATTGAAGGGAATCAATTCAGAAAGAAATGGTTGTCATCATTATTAAGGTTTAATCATCGGATTTCTTATTAATAGGTTTTTCAAATACCTAGCTTGATTCTGTGATGGTTATTGTTATTTGATTACCTAAAAATACTCTAGATCCGTGTTTATTTGGATTCTAATAAACCTAACACAAATTTTCATTTAAAAAAATTTTTGTGGCACTTCTTGAAACACAAAATTTAGATGACTTGAGTGGACAATCTACTATTTCCTATCCATTTTTTTTCCAAACAAATAATCTCATCGTAATGTTATATTCTAAATAAAACAATGTGGCTCTATGAGGAATACTTGTAGCAATTTGATCAGTACAAAAGCAAAAAAATTATTAAATATAATAAGCCAAAACACCTAAAAAAATACAAATATTTATGTGGTTCGACAAAATTTCAACATTTGTCCACGAGACATAATTCGATCACATTCTTTACCATTGATAGAAAATGAGTACAACAATACAAGTCTATCACTCAAGTTTAATGTCCAACCTTGAGCCCAAAATCCCTTTACACCCCTCTTAATTTTCTATTCTCAAGCCCTGCCCTCACATTTTCCCTTGAATTACTCATTGAATTCAGATGATAGGTCCCCACATGTCTCACATCACTAAGATGGTCCTCCATTCCCCCCCCCCACCCTAAAAATAACTTCTATCTCTTCCTGCCTATTTACATGCCATTGTTGAGGCACTTTTATGCTGCAAGTTGGCAGCTTAGTGGATACACCAAATCCTTAGCCTTGAAGAAAACAACACAACATTTACTATTTCCACTTTTCACATTTTTGTGATCAATCCATGTGTATCGGCTAATTACATCTTTTTGTTCTACTAAATTTTAGCATGGAATACAAACAATCTAGGCATTTCACAAAAGTTAGCCGCCCAATCCATTTTCTTCAAATTTGTGTCACCACTTCAACAAGCTCCATCTTTTTGGAAAGCCCTAGTGTTGTCATTTTCATCTCTTATCTGAGAACTGCTTTGATTAGACCTTGTCGTACCAAGATTTCTTTAATTGTGTTTTCATAATCCACCTCCAACAAATCCATTGAGATTCCTTTCTATCATCGTACTAAGTTCCCATAATTAAGAAAGCTAGCACCTTGTTCTTAATTCCAACATTCTCATCTTGAACCTATAATACAACACTCTTTACGAGTCACCGCATTACATTTCCATACGTCGTGCTCCGTCGAGAGTTGTGTTTCCATGACTCAACACCAAGGACCTATTAATGTCCTTAAGAGTCATCATGATTTGGACAATTAATATCACTACTTAGAAAGTAGACCTAAGATCATCAATATTTTACCCTGATACCACTTGTTGAGGATAATCGCAATAGTTTGTTTAGTATGGTGACAAGAAAATAATTAAATAAAATAAACCAAAGCACACAATAAAAGACAACATTGATTGTTACATGATTCGGCAAAATTTCTATGTCCATGGGGTGTGATCCAGTCACATTCTTTTTATCCCCAAATTCCTCACCAAATTCAGATGACCCCTGAATTTCTAACTTGGATTTTGAGTTCTCCAGATGCCTCACTTCACTAAGATGTCCTATCTTCGCCAGATAACTTATTTCTAATCACGCCTATTTATAGGTCATTTTAGAGCCAATTTTGTACTATAAGTTGGCAACCTAGTACACTCACCAAATCCTTAGACTTGAATAAAACAAGCCCACATTTAATGTTTCCACCTTTCACATTGTTGTCGATCCAAATGCATCAGCCAACTACATATTTTTGTGTTACTAAAATTTAGTATGGAATGCAAAAAGTCAAGGCATTGCACAAAAGTTAATCACTCAAGCTTTTTCTTTGAATTTAAGCCACCACTTCTACAAGCCCACGACCATCATTATAGCTTCACTTCAAAACAAATAGCCATTAATAGCATAATAGTTGTAAAATGTCAATGTCACATCACTTTGAATCAAAATTCGTGTTAAAAATTTTGTTTGTGGAACATGATTTTGCATTTCAGTGTCAAATGAGGGGACTGGGTTTTTTTCTCATCGTTTGCCATGTGTTCCTCCCAACCCATCAAAATCCATTTTCCTCATCCTTTTGATGTTCGGTTTAATTTCTAAGCAATACTAGTTGTGGTGAATCAAGCTGAGGAGGGAACAACATATCATGTTATACAACATTAATATTCGTCACACAAACACGAGAGAGAGAGAGAGAGAGAGAGAGAGAGAGAGAGAGAGAGATGATAATATCTCTATTTGTGTTTTCCATTGAAGTCTTGAAATACTAAGACGACCTAAGACTTACAAGAAAGATGCAATAGCTCAACCATTACTAGTACGATGACACAAACCCTCTATTTTATGAGTAAGGAAGCACCATTAGCCTACGTTGTTAATACATGAAAGCAACAAATTCCTCCAATAATGGCTGAGTTGTGTCATGCCCCTAAAATTGGTGGTCCTTTGTCAACACTTGACCACACATCAAACCGCGAAAATACCCGTGATCGTCGCACAACCTGACATCACGTCAGTAGCATCCCTTTACCCGGGATCACAGACAGAGTCTCCTTTGTACCGGACACTCCCAAACGCATAACCTGTGTACATTTAGTCACATGACTCATCCTTGGCCCAATATACCACAATTTGTACTCCATTATTGTCTATTTACATCATTTGTATAAAAGGACACAAAGCCCTAAAGCATGACAAACCATTCTTAAAATTTTAGATTTTTGGAAAATCTATCGGTAGGTTTGTCACCATCCTACTGGTAGGCATGACCTAATGAAAAAGTTCTACCGTAGAAAAAGTGACGTTCTACCGGTAGGTTTTGCCTAAAGGACAACATCTACTAGTAGGTATGCTCAAAACCAACTGGTAGATGTGCCCAAATTTGTCTATTTCACTTGTTTTCAATTTTCAATCCATTTTATATCCATCAACTACATGTCTAATGAAGTTCTTCTCATAAAACATGTTTCATACAAGTTCAACTACAAACATTCCATATATTTACATGTCAAAAATTAACTTTTCATAAAAGTTTTACAAAACATGATTTAAAAGCCACATGTCGGTTTTTCTTCATCCTAGAGGCTCGAAATGTGAACCGTCCCTCAATGTGAATCCCGCACCTGAAATATTTTCTCATAAAGGATGAGTCACGCTCAATAGAATATCTCCTAAAAAGGCTACTATCCAACCTCGATGAATATGAAATGTTCACATGCAACGATTCAACAATTTTCAACATCTCAAGCAAGAATATGCATTCAATGTTGAAATTTACAATATCATGCCATGAGATGAGATGAGACTCACTCACGCACATCAATCTAAGCCCTTATCGATTCCTATAACACATATTATGCCAGTGTATATGAATCTATCATTTATGTGACACATCAATGACATTTATAAATCCAGGGTCTTTCTTAAGATGGGTATTCATGGACTTACACCAAGGGTCACCCAATCCACATGGAATTTATGGACTTCCACCAAAGGTTCCGCGTACACCCACACACTTTATGGAATGAACCAAAGGAGTGCGTATCCCAATCACCGGGCCTTGCAATCATGGGATCTTCAAGCCCTTCTTGCTAACCCCGACTCAATTGTTTTCAATACAAACCATGCGACTCAGCTGGGTCTTCGACCCAACATTACTAAGCCCATCCGTCATTCACCAAGAGTGGCGTTTGACGACACCCATGCACACACATACCCACATAATGCGATGTCCCCGTGCATATGTAATGTAAGGCACCATTGCAACAACAATGTTATGTCCAATATGCTATGAATGTCATATGAACTATTTCAACATAGTCCATGGTAATTTATATCATGAGCACATAACTATCATAACCCATGGCCCTTTGAAAGCTCTCCAAAAAGTGAGCTGTAAACCTAGGATTTCAATCCGATACTATAGATACGGGCACCCCATGTAGACGGACTATCTTCCGTATATACAACCTGCAAAACTCCTCCAATCTGAAGGTCATTTGCACTGCCAAAAAGTGTGCCGACTTAATAAGCTTGTCCACTATCACCCATACTACGTCAAGCCCTCGCAATGTCCGTGGTAAGTGAGTTATAAAATTCATTGTGATGTGCTCCCACTTCCACTCAGCCACTTTCAAAGGTTGGAGCAACTCTGCTGATCTCTGGTGCTCAGTCTTAACTTGCTGACACGTGAGGCATCTACTGACAAAGTCTCCAACGTGTCTCTTCATTTCACCCCAATAATACTGGTGACGAAGATCATGATACATCTTTGTGCCGCTGAATGAACCGCAAAAACGGGAGCAATGGAACTCCCTAAGGATCTCCTCTCTCAAATCTAAAGACTGTGGAACTATAACCCTTCCCTATACCGAAGACTACCATCTGCATGAATGGCCCAGCCCTCGTCCCTTGTATCTGACTGTACCCGGTCTTTCATAGACAATATCTCTGTGTCCTGCCCCTAGAACTCGTTCACTCTACTTAGTGGGGAAGGCTTAGCCACTAAACTCTCCAAAGTGCCCTAAGCCTAACCCCTATTGTGTAGCTTGAACTATCCCACAATTTCGAGCATTTGACACTCTTGGGAAAGTAAAGTCGTAGTCCTCCAAGTACTCCATTCACTTGCCTCATATTGATATCCCGCTGTGTAAAGATGTACTTCTGATTCTTGTGGTTTGAAAACACCTCGAATTGCTCTCCGTATTAATAGTGGCACCAAGCCTACAAGGCAAAGACAATGTACTTCTGACTCTTATGCGTAGGATAATTTTGCTCGTGGTTCCTTAATTGCCGAGAATCATAAGTCACCACCCTCCCAGACTACATTAAAACACACCCAAGTCCGTCCTTGGAGGTATCACAATATATTATGTACCTTTGTCCCTTTTCTGGGACTATCAAAATAAGATCTGAAGTAAGCTTCCTCTTTAATTCTTGGAATACACTCTCACACGAGTCATCCCACTTAAACTTGACCTACTTCTGGGTCAATCTGGTCATAGGTACCGCTAGTCGAGAGAAGTCCTCAATGAACCTCTTGTAATAACCCACCAATCCAGAAAAATTGTGTATCACGAAGATTGACTTCAGCCTCTCCCAACTCATGACCGCCTCAACATTCTCTGGGTCCACGGATACACCTAAAGCTGACACCACATGTCCCAAAACTTCACTTTCGTCAGCCAAAATTCACACTTGCTGAATTTAGTGTACAATTGATAACCCCTCAAGATCTAAAAAATGACCCTTCAGTAACCCTCATGGTCCTACTCAAACTTGGAGTAGATCAAAATATCGTCAACGAAGACCACAACAAATTCATCTAGATAGGGTTAAAACACCCAATGCATGAGATCCATGAATGTCGTCGGGGCATTCGTTAATCCGAATGACATCACTGTAAACTCGAAATGCCCATACCGTGTTCTAAATGTTGTCTTAGGAATATCTACCTACCTAATCCTCAATTAATGGTAGCCTGTGCGAAGGTCTATCTTGGAGTAGACCGGTGCTCCCCTTAGCTGATCAAACAAATCATCAATCGTTAGCAAAGGGTACCTATTTTTTATAGTGACCTGGTTCAACTGTTAATATTCTATATACAACCGAAGGGTCTTGTCTTTTTTCTTGGCAAACAATACTGGAGCGTCCCAAGGTGAAGTGTTCAATCTAATAAAGTCCTTGTCCAATAATTCTTGTAATTGGATCTTGAGTTCTTGCAACTCAGCTGACGTCATCCTATGTGGAGTCATAGAAATAGGAGATGTACCTGGATACAACTCAATGTTGAATTCTACATCCCTATGTGGAGGTAATCCCCGTAGATCTTCCAGAAAATGTCCTCGTACTCACAAACAACCCAAGGTAGACTCAACTCTTGTCTCATCTCGTCTTCCTGAATAAGGCTCACAAGCTAACTCATCAACTGCCCGTGCCACCGAGAGTCAGACACGGCTTGGGACAAAGTATCATTTTTTTCTCCTTGAAACTTGAAACAAACACCATCTGGTGTATAGGCAATGACCCTCTTTCGATCACAGTCGATAACAATTCAATGTGCCGTCAACCAATCAATCCCAAGGATGACATCAGACTTTGACATGTACATGACCCTAAGGTCCATGGTGAGTAAAATCCCTGAGATCTCTAACTCACAACCCCGACATATCTGATCAACACTGACCCTAACTCCTAAGGGAGAACTCACATGCAAAGGCTCATCCAAGGTCTTAACCTTTAGATCCAACTCTCTCACACATGATGTAGAAATGAATAAATGTGATGCACTAGAGTCAAATAACACCCTAACCCATAAGTGAGATTGTAGCAAAGTACCCTAATTGACAGACTGGTCCACTAGCTCAGTCTGCAGTGTGATGGTGTAGACATGCCTCTAGGTCCAAGAAGTCCTAGCCTGCATGCCCTATTCTTAGTCTTGGCTCATGCCCTGACCCGAATGCAAAGTCTGTGCCTGTGAAGTGATAGGGGCCTGAGTAGTACCCTGGAACTGGTACTGACTTCCCTGTCCTATGGTGGGATAGAGAGGAATGTAGTGTGTCTATGAATGCCCCACTGATGATTGGGACTAAGATGTCCCATAGCTCTGAGATCCCTACCTCTGAGGACAATCCCGCCTTACATGACCTTGTTGGTGGCAATGATAACAAGTCCTCTGACCTGTCTAATACAAGGTCCTAAAGTTTCCTTCCCCTTGGGAGGATCGACCTTGGCCTTGGCCTTGATTGCTGCAGCCCTATTCTTGTGGAGTAGAAGTCCTCTACTTCTTTCCTAAACCAGAAGAAGAGGATTAACCCTCCTTCTTTTTGTCTTTAGCACTTGCCTCACGGAGATGGATGCTTCGTGCGTCATCAACCTTTCTCTCAATGGACATTGTTGTCTCGACCATTGAGTCCAAATCTTTTAGGTGGTGGTCCATAATTTCACCCCGGATGGACAACTTTAACCCATCTTCAAACCTCCTCACTTTGGCCAAGTCGGTGGCCACATAGTTGTCGACGAAACGGGCTAACTTGGTGAACTTAGCCATATACTCCATCACCGTCATAGTCCCTTGCCTAAAGTCTAAGAACTCCCAAGCTTTAGCTTGTCAGACAGCTGTTATGAAGTATTTGCCCATGAAAAGCACACGGAACTCTCCCCATGTCATCGCCCCAGAGTTGTTCAAGGCCTTTGCCCAATCCCACCATAGATGGGCTTCTCCTTCCAACTAGAATGCAACTAGCCTTATCTTAGTAAAATCAGAGGTGATCTTCATAGCCTCTAAGATCTTGTCGACTTGCTGAAACCAATGGTCGGCCACCAACAGATCCACCCCTCTCATGAAAATCAGAGGCTTATGTGCCATAAACCTCTGGAGGTTAGTTGAGCTTCCTTGGCCCACATTGGAGCTAGCTTGTGCAATGGTAGCCGCCAGAGTACCAATAGCCTTTATGAAGGCTTGTTGGTCAAAGGCCGGTGGTGGTTAGTTGTTGTTCCACCCACCGCCTCGGCCGCGTCCTCCTCCTCTATTTGTCATTTACACACATGTCAAATAGCAACAGAACATTTACTTAGTATCCCAAAGTAGGGATCAAAGTTGAATATTTGAGATTTCTCTCATTATCTCACTAGTAGAGCGTGTGTCACCCCTAGTAAACCTTTACACCCTGAACCATCTTGTCCATTCTCTTTTCGACCCTCAATATTATGTTCTCTAACCCTACTGTCTCTTATCCATATACATTTAACCATGCATAATCTTCACATAATACATAACACATAACATGTAGCATATTAGAGCACATAACATGAAATACACCATGAATGCAATGGTCTAAACCCATGTCCATCAAGTCCTAGGTAAATCGTATACCTAAGCTTTGATACCAAGCTGTAATGCCCCTAAAATCGGGGGTCCTTGGTCCACCCTTGACTACCTATCAACCCGCAGAAGTACCCGTGATCGTCGCACAACCCGACATCACTTCAGTAGCATCCCCTTACCAAGGATCACAAAAACACACAATTTGGGCAGAGTCTCCCTTGCACCGGGCATTCCTAAACGCATAACTTGTGTACATTTATTCACATGACCCATCTATGGCCCAATATACCACAATTTGTACTCCATTATTGTCCATTTACATCATTTGTATAAAAGGACACAAAACCCTAAAGCATGGCAAACCATTCTTAAAAATTCAAATTTTTGAAAAATCTACCAGTAGGTTTTGCCTATTGAAAAAGTTCTACCGCATAAAAAGTGACGTTCTATCGATAGGTTTGCCTACTGGGCCACATCTACCGATAGGTATGCTCAAAACCTACTGGTAGGTGTGCCCAGATTTGCCTATTTCACCTGTTTTCAATTTTCAATCCACTCCAATTCATTCTATATCCATCAAACACATGTCTAATGAAATTCTTACCATAAAACATGTTTCATACAAGTTCAACTACAAACATTCCATACATTTACATGTCAAAAATCAACTTTTCATAAAAGTTTTACAAAACATGATTTAAAAGCCACATGTCGACCTTTCTTCATCCTTGAGGCTCGAAATGTGAACTGTCCCCCGATGTGAATTCCGCACCTAAAATATTTTCTCACAAAGGATGAGTTACCCTTAGTAGGGTATCTCCTAAACAGGCTACTCCCCAACCTAAATACATATAAAATATTCACATGCAATGATTCAACAATCCACAACATCCCAAGCAAGAATATGCATTCAATGTTGAAATTTATAATGTCATGCCATGAGATGAGATGAGACTCATCCACACACATCAACCGGAGCCCTTATCGGCTCTTATAACACATATTATGCCAATGTGTATGAATTCGTCATTTATGTAACACATCAAATAACATTTATAAATGTAGGGTCTTTCTTGGGGTAGGTATTCATAGATTTACACCAAGGATCATCCAATCCACACAAAATTCATGGACTTCCATCAAGGGTTCCGCATATACCCGCACACTTTATGGACTCAATCAAGGGGATGCGTATCCCAATCACCGGGCCTTGCACCCAACAGATCTTCAAGCCCTTGTTGCTAACCTCTACTCAATTTTTTTCAATGAAAACCATGCGACTCAGCCGGGTCTTCGACCCAACATTCCCAATCCCTTCCGTCATCCACCAAGAGTGGCGTTTGACGACAACCATGCACATCCACACCCACACCCACATAATGCGATGTCCTTGTGCCTATGCAATGTAAGGCACCATTGTAACAACAATGTTATGTCCAATATGCTATGAATGTCATATGAACTATTTCAACACATTCTATGGTAATTTATATCATAAGCACATAACTATCATAATGCATCAAAATGCTAATACATCGTGAGCATGTATCAACATATCATTTTACACTATTTACAAGCATGTTATCACATCATCATGCAATTAACACACTTAATTATTCAAGACACAAGGTAAACAAACAACATGCCCAATTTGATCACATAACTCAACCATCACATTAGGTAAATTTAGTATACTCAATTCAAGATAAAATTTATTATACCCATTTCCAATACTCATTTCACCGAATTCATCACGATAGGCAAGTGTTAAAATTCTCTAACAACCTACCCATTTCATATAATCATTCTAAATTGAAAATAAATCTAATTAGGATGAAATTCTACCTCTTTAAGCGTAAAGAACAACCATAGGAAGTTCCAAGAACTCGCTTCTAATCCAAAGCCCTTGCTTCCAAAAATTATGTTCCTTGAATTTCAGTAAAACCCGCACTTTTTGGTATAGTCGTGTAGCCCTCGTCGAGAGAAACAACTTGAATACTAGGCTCAAGTTGATTTGAGCGACGGGGAAACGTAAATCGTAAAAAGAAGTTGGATTTCTCTCTTTTTTCCTCTCCTCCCCTACAACATGAACCTAACAGAGAATAAAGGAAGAAATCTGACTTTTCTTCCCCTTTTTATAGTCTCCAAACACTTGGTCCAAAATTTGCCACACGTACTCCTTTCCTGGGTCCATTTTTGCCCAAAAATAATTAAATTTTGTCCCAGTTCAAGTTCAAAATATTTTTATTTCAACTTGATTTAAATTATTCTCTAAATTTTAAAATTTTATTTCCGAGTCCGTTTATGAGGTCACTGTTTGTTTCGTAAAACGTGAAAAATTCATCTGTCTCAGAATTTGACAAAAATTGACAGGGGAGTTAGATTTTGCGAGACGAATGCAAATATGATGTCTGTTTCGTCATTCGAGTTCTAAAAATTTTTGGGTTTTCAACCTGTATTGTAGTGGCAAACTACCAATTTGTCCTTTTTTCCTAAAAGTTCAAATTTAATTGGGTTTTGTAGTTGCATGCACAAAATGTTCATCCACCTACTTCACTGGTTCCTGACACCCGTGCACTTGCTTCCCTTCCTTCATTTTCTTACAAATGCAACAATCTGTCTCAAGTTATCTTCTTGGAACATGTTTGGACTCATCCTTAGATATTTAAATGCACATATTTCCTTTGCATCTAAATTGCCATCTACATTTAAGGACAATCCTTGACAGATCTTCTTATATGCATATTCATCATATCTTGGCAATGCATTCTCCCCTGCTAATGGCACATGAACTTCTTAAGTGGTTAAAGCCATAAGGCATCATATGGTTGCTCATGATCTCGCATCTAAATACAAGTGAAATTAAATATGGCACCATAGCCAACTAACATATGAGCAATTGGAAGGTACCCATCTTGCAAACGAGTGTTATAATACTCTACTGAAAATGGCCTTGGTTGATGTTAATATTCTTTTTCAATAATCTTATATTCTTCTTGTGTATGTGTAAAAGTCGTAAGCCACTATAATAATATCTTAAATATTCTCCAATATGCCACCAACAAGTGTTGGTCCAAACATATGGACTAAATTCACATCCAACAAATATCCCTCTCCAATTCATGTGGAGGGCTCAACCAGACCGGTTTTCTTCCTACAAAATGTATGTTTTCTTTTGGCAATATTTTTATATTCATGTTCGACCTGTTACCATCAATATGGATGTTCTCAAGAATTATTAATTTTATGTCCCACAAATCACAAATCTAGTGGTACATTTATTGATTCAGACAAAATCCCTTCACAACAAGTCTTGGATTTTACCTAGGAAAAAACAAAGAATAAATACCAACTAGAAAACTCCGCCAATACTCCTAAGTGTGATCAAGTAGGAAATGTGGACCCATAAATTGGGTGATAAGACTTGTAAATGTGACTCATGCATGGATGCAAAGGTTGGTGGTTATTTTCTCATGCATGTAGGGGGAAGAGAGAGAGAGAGAGAGAATGATTGTTTGAATTTGAACCAACACAACTACTAGAAGAGTTGTGATTGTGTCAACAATCATAACCTCGCCAAAGATTATGTCCATTCATCTAAATAGGTGCCTTGAAGATGAGATGCAGACTCTTGGTTATCTGATGGCTCAGCTTGATGTTTCCTCTGCTACAACTCCTAATCATACATCATCTTCATATACTCCTTCGATAATGGATTCTGAAACTATAGAATACATGATAGGTTCTTCTAGTATTTTCTCTTCATACTCTATATGTTCTGGTAGGAATAAAGTCAATGTGGTAGATGGATCGTTGTCCTCTATTTCCAGGAAAGGTTCAATTAATTTCTCGCCCACCTTATATGCATCCTTTGTTCTCCATGTCTCCATTAATTTATTGTTAAGTAGCAAATTCTTGAATTGTTTGGTGGTTTTTTCCCATATCCACTCTATCTTTCAGGAATTGGAATCGGAAAAAAAAAAAAAATGATTTGCATTAGTAGAGCACATGGTGGTGTGCATCTCCTAGATAATGAAGTTTCTCCTCAGTCTACCTATCAAGATCTCTAAGCAGAAGGTGTGTCAGCCCTACTACTCTTGCATCAGTGGCATGGATGTTTGGGACATCCCTTATTTGGTGTCTTAGAGCATCTATTTATTGGTTTAGTGAAGCAGTGTAGTAGACAATTTTTTGTTTGTAATTCTTGTAAATTTTTCAAGCACAAACATTCATCTTATGCTAGTACTTAGGCTTGGAAATTCTAGACATGACTCGTGAAATCGATATGAACCCGACACAAATTTAGCAAATTTGGGTATAGTATTAACTAGTTTGGGTGGTTAACGAGTTAACTCAGTATACCCGTGAAATAAATGAACCGGTTTCGTGTTTCACCCATAAACTCGTTTCAACATGTTTAACACGTTAACAGTGGTACTATAAATTTTTTTTAAAAAGTTAGGTGTCTCAGCCATGGCCTCAGCTCATACCTCTCATCTCTTAAACTCATTTAAATTTAGTAATCATTTAATATTTTTTTTTTGTCTTTATTTTTTTGCTCAACTAGGATTTATTGTTATAATAAATAGGTCAAACATGTATAATGTGTAGTGAGTTGATGATTTTTGTGTGGATTCAAAATACTCTAACATATTCTCTTATTTTACGGGTGACACACGGGTTGTATTAAGTAACCCGTCTAATAAATGATTCGTATATGGGTGTGATAGTTGGACTCATTTATATAAACAAATGGGGTATAGATGAAGAATTTTTTGACATAAACTCATTCCATCCAATACGAAACATTTCCACTCGACACGATTGTCAGGCATACTAGTACTAATAATAAAAAGCACTACTCTTTTTTTCATTATTCATTCTGATGTGTGGAGAACTTTTTGTATTACCTCTCTCTCTCTGTGGTTATCGTTGGTTTGTTACTTTTTATGATTTTTATTCTCATCTTACTTGGGTTTACTTACCATGCACTAAAAATAAATTTTTCTCTTGTTTTCGATCTTTTCATAAAATGGTAGGTACCCAATTTGTTGTCAAAATCAAAATCTTTAGAAGTAATAAAGAACTGATTACCTTGATGGGGAATTTCACTCTTACCTCAATGAGTATGGCATTCTTTATCAAACCACTTGTCTAAGTACCCAAAAAAAATGGTCATCTTATTGAGATTGCACGTTCATTGAAGTTTACAATGAATGTGTTGTTTTTTGTATTCCAAATATCGTAAAATCACCTATATAAATTTATGATTTGAAACACGTAATGTATAACAAAACAATAACAATCAAATGTGAAACAGTTACACAGAAAATTAAAACAGTTACAGAAGAATTAACAAAATAGTTACAATAGTCTTATAGAAACAGTTACACATAACTGTTTGTTTAAACAATATAAATACTAATCCGATTGCATAACAGAAAACTGCTATTGAACTTTAGGTAGATCAAGTCTAGTTTTTGACATTATACCTTTAAGACAGATTTTCCCCTACACACGGTGCTTATGGAATATCAAGCGTTTGTCTCTCAGGATATAATGATCTTCACACGAGCAGAAGTACCACTCCAATCTACCCGTCTAACGAACCAGAAATTGTGTTGTGTACTCTCCAAATACAGACTGTCTTAATAAGGTATGAGACTACCTTAAATGACTACGAATGTATTGGATGAATTGGATGCAGAATTATTATGTGACTGGGTTATTTATATTGAGAATAGTGACTGATCCGGACAATCATCATCTGAACGAATGCAACCCATCAATCACACATGCAGCTAGAAGACACCACCTGTGTAACTGTTTTGTATGAACAGACATAATGTGTTGAACCATATATACATAAATCATTAACACGTTAATTAGGTCATCAATTTTGATTTTATATAATTGAGATTTATGTTTTTTAAAAAATATAGAAATATAAATAAATAATAATATTTTTTTATGAACAAATGGACCCTAAATAAAGACTCTTCACGTGAAAACGAGTCAAATGACTATAAATTAGGTCAAGTTTCATAACAAATAAATATATCTATATATACATAATGAATGAATAGATATATATATATATATATATATATATATATATATATATATATATATATAAGAGGACATGAACAGTAAAAAAAAACGTGCAAGAGGAAAAAAAAAGAGGTAAATAACATGACCAAGTGTCCATAAGGTGCTTGAGGACCAAGCAAACATTGGCTCTAAATAGCCTTCAAGCAGCACACCAAAGGGAAGACAAAAAAAAGAAAGAGAGGAAGAAAGGAAGGGAGAGAGAGAGGGGAGGAAGAGAGAGGAAAGAGAGAAAAGGAGTTAAAATTTTGTTAGCCTAAGAGTTCACGGTTGAGATCAAAATTTTGGGTAAGATTTTTTAGTTATTATTTAGTAAATTCTATAGGTTCGAGTTCCTTAAAGTTGATTCTCATTAAATATTTTTGGATCAAATTTAAGTATCATTATTTTTCGTTAGTTATTCCAAAATTATTTTAGCTGAACTAAGCTCTTATTACCTATTGTTATTCTAAAATATTATTTTGGTTGTTTTGTCATAATACACGGTATCAAGTAGAAATCAAGTCAAATGTAGGGTTTCTTTTATCTTTTATTATCATTGATGCATGTCATGTATATTTTGGGGTTTCATAGCAAATCTATTTTTAATTATATAATGTTATATCGCTATAACCATGGGGTCAAACTGGGATTTTATAAATAAATCGTGATCATGCACATATTGTATTTTTTTTTATCAAGACCTGATTTATCTTATGAAACCATGTTGCATAATAAATATTTTTTTATTATTAATATTTAATGTTTGATTTGCTATGGGGTCTGACTACGATATGACTTATTTTGTGATTTTGATGAAATTACTATGCATGCACATAATCGATGGCAGGGGGTTAGTAGATGCGTGATCTTTGAGAGAATTCACAGGATTCCTACTAGTCCTTAATTCACTGGTTAGTAATATCGATTGTCATGGTAGCTTGTGTGGCACCACATAATTTTCAGTATTGGTGTTTCCAGCAAAACAAGAAAGGTATTGGGTTCCCTAGGGTGCAAGAACCCAAAGTTTTCTCTAGAGGCCGTTCATGCATGGACTAGAAAATTGACGGATTGATATCATCAAAATGTGCTAAAATTTATTTATTTAATTCATAACTTTGTCTTATTCCTGCATTTACCCGTTGTTTAATTATATTATGCATTTGTTTTAAAATCTTGGTAGTCATTGATAAACGTTATCTTACTGAACTGGTGGGCTCATCCCTATCTAACATTTTTCAGAAATATGAAGCTAGGCAGGAGGATAGGCAGAAAGAACGATGGATAGAGTCTGCTATTATTATTCTTTTTTATGTTGTATCAAAAATATTTGAAATGATCATGTGAGGATTATGTATTCGTACGCAGAATATAATAATACAAGGAAAGTTATGGTAAATTTAGTGTGATTTTATTCCTTAATCACACCCGGGTATTTTTTTAAAGAAAAAAAAAATTTGGGGTGTGACACATAACTCAAATTTAGGATTGAAGGGAAGCAAAAAATATGAACCAATGCGATCCAATGGATACCAAAAATTAAATTTTGGATTAAGAAATTCACGTCCAATTAATTAAAAGAATTTTCTCCAAAAAATAGGGTTTGGTCTAAAACACACTCGTACCCGAGCTCGGGTGTGGCAGGTAGGCAAGCGGTGCACGTGCGTGTGTGTGGTAAAATCGAAGGCATATAAGTGCTCGCTCTGCTTATAAAATTATGGTACCCCTTGGGGGCCAATTCTATAGAGCAAATTTGGCCTATATATGTCTATCTAAAACTTCTTCCTTAACCAATATGGGATTGGTGTCACATTTCACATTGTACAACCTTTACTTTCACATTTCAAGAGGGTCACTTTAGAGCTTATTTTCTCATTCATTTCTTACTCGATTTGAGCAAGTGAATATACTATATTATTCTCCTCACGGAATAGAATACGAACCCACGCAAGTTTACTCGAAACAACGAACGGGTCTCAATTTAATTTAGGCTCAAAATCGCCCAAAAATTCAATTTTCACACTTGTAAAATTATTTTGTAAAACTATTTTGGTGCAACAAGATGGTCCTCATTATTTTTTTGGAAATGCAATTTTTACTGCGACTTGTCTTATTGATCATCTATCTTCAAGTTTTCTTCAATTGAAATCTTCTGTTGAGTGTCTTTCTAGAATTTTATCGATTCCTTCTATTTTTGTCTTCCTCCTAAAGTTTTTAGTTGTGTTTGTTTCGTACATGATTACATATCATCCAAGGACAAACTTGATCCTATGGCTTTACGATGTGTTTTTGTTGATTATTCTATCACCCAAAAAAGGTATAAGTACTACCATCCACAGTCTTATTAGATGGATGTAAGCATGGGTGTTTCTTTTGGTGAGTTTAAGTCATTTTTTTCTCTTCCCCAATCATTTATTCAGGGGAGAGAACACCACTATTGAGAGATGGTATGGCAGGAGCCCCTTCTTCAATTGTCTTTTTCAGTGGGATTCTAATAAGGACGAGCAATAGATTGTTGGTACTAATGATCCACTTAGTACTCTAAAGACTTATTATTGGTGTCAGAAAGTTCAGACCACTCATGTGGCACCAAATCAGTTGAGTTCCCCTACTCTAGTTTAGCATCTTCTGCTGATTTACTCAATAATGAGCTTCCGATTGTCACTCCAGTTATTAATATTCCAACTATTTGTATTTTGAACTGCCTGTTGTAATTAGAAAGGGTATTCGACTATGCACTCAATATCACATTTCTAACTTTGTCTCTTATAATTCTTTGTCTCCATTCTAACGTACATTTGTTTCCTACTCATCTTGTATATCTGTTCCTCAGGGTTGGAAAGAAGCCCTCACTGATCCAAAGTGGAGAGAAGTTTGTGTTAGAGGAAATGAGAACCCTAAAAAAGAATGACACGTGAGAATTAATTCCACTTCTTGTTGGAGCAAGGACAGTTGGGTGCAAATGGGTATTCATTGTCAAACAACAAGCTGACAAAACAATTGAGAGATAAAAGGCAAGGCTGGTTGCTAAGGGATTCACTGAGATGTATGACATTGATTATCAGGAGACCTTTGACCCTGTGGCAAAGATGAATTGGATACGTGTTCTCTCTTGTGCAGCTAATTTGGGGTGGAGTCTACAATAGTTGGATGTGAAAAATGTTTCTCTCCATGGAGACTTGGCGTAGGAGGTATATATGGAGATTCCACCAAATTCTTTATCTCAAGGAATTAAAGGAAAGGTGTGTTAGATGAAGAAGTCACTTTATGGGTTGAAACAAACACTCAGAGCTTGGGTTGACAAGTTTTTCAAAACCATGTTGAAATTTGGATATAAACAAGAATCATATTGATCATACTATGTTCATCAAACATATACATGATAAAAGAACATTTCTCATTGAATATGTGGATGATATAGTAATAATTGAGAATGACGTGCGTGAAATCACCAACTGAAAGCTCAGCTGGTTGAGTTTGAAATCAAAAACTTGGGTTTATTGAGATACTTTATTGGAATTGAGTTTTTTAGATCAAATAAAGACATTTTTATCTCCCAAAGAAATTTTTTTGTGTGACCTACTCAGAAAAATAGGTATGTTGAACAGATTTTAACTCTTTCATACTTGGCTAGATATTACTTACGGAGTGGGGATTGTAAACCAATTTATGCAAGATCCTCGAACCCTTATATTAAAGTTATTTATCTTATTTTGAACTATCTCAAGTCAGCTCCAGGAAAATGGATCTTGTTCCCCAATAATGGTCACTTGAAACTGGAAGCATTCACTAATGCATATTGAGCAATTCGAGCTACTGCACCTTGATAGGAGAAAACATGGTTACATGGAAAAGTAAAAGGAAGCGGTGGTAGGTAGGTCTAGTGAAGAGGTTGAATATAGACCAATGGCCCATGGAGTTTTTGAGCTTTTGTGGCTCCAACTTTTATTGGGAGAACTCAGAATTCATGATGATGGGGCTATGAGACTATACTATTATAATAAGGCAGCTATCAACATTCACACAATCCAGTTCAACATGATATAACTAAGCATGTTGAAATTGATCGACATTTCATCAAAGAGAAGCTGAACAAGGGGTTTGATTTGCATGCCCTTTGTAAAATAAGAAAATCAATTAGTCGATATTTTCCCAAAAGAGCTTAGTAGCAAGCCTTCACATAATATTTCTCTCTTATTCTTATTTTTTTTTCTCTTATTAACAACACTTATTAATTCATAATCTAACTCAAAGAAAAAAAGGAAATCAGCTTTGTTGCATATGGATCCTAATTTTGGCTTGGAAGAATATACTTCATTTGTATCAAAAACCCCTATTTTCCTCACAGAATTAAACTTTTATTGAACAATGTTATTTTGCTCTGAAATCTTGATCTGAAAGAATATGACCACTCTCTTCACTATGTAAAAGGAGGGTCAAAATGGGATGTCCAAATCTATCTTTTGTTTTGGATATGTTATGGTTTTAGTGCCCGTATTCAATAATTTTCAACAAGTTTTCAATTTTGGCTGGAGGAGTTGAAACAACAAAATACTTTAGTTTTACATGCGCAGTGGTTGCTATCTTCAGGACTTTTAATGGTATGTGTGTCGTGGAAAGATTTATTGAAATGTAGGAAGAGAATTCTCTTTGCGCATGTCTTCCATGATGTAGTGACAAAGCTTATTGCAAGAGGCATGACCTCATGGAGAGCTTGAAGCAGTTACAGTGCAAGACACTTATTTTTGTGGACGAATACAGTCCATTCCACACCAAAGCTATGTACATGAGCACTATAATGGACAAAAATGATTGCGCTCTTGTTGAAGTAGGAATTTATCCACACCATTATTTCTTCCCTTCTTAGATTTTCGTAAGTAATACATGTTGAGGGAAAATTAATTTTACCTTGTAAACATGGCAATTAACAGTTATCTAAACATCACATGCTACATGTAGTGGATAACACTCTTATCGAACCAATGAGATCTTTGTTGACAGATATGAAGCTTTGAATGAAAAGCATGTGGAAAGTACAGGATTTTATGTTATTCTTATTGTAGCATTTTAACCTTGACCCTTTACACATTCGCTTTAGAGTCTGACTAGTGAAGAGGCTACAAAAGTGCAAGGGAAAGACGGGTGGCCCTTGGCTTGGCGTGAGCTTCCTTTATCATTGCTAGGGCATACATGTTAATTTATGGCCGTGTGGCATGAGACCTATTGGGGAAAAGAATCAAGCTCTACATAAAAGCTACATCTCTCTCTCTCTCTCTCTCTCTCTCTCTCTCTCTCTCTCTCTCTCTCTCTCCCATTTCAAAGTGTAATGTGCAAGGATCTTTAATTAATGTTGACCATGTGCATGAATGGGATTCATCTGTAACAAGTCCAATCCTGTGGCTCACTGGTGACAGAAGAGCACCCATATATAATGTTGATTCCCATTGAATTCTTATTAATGGGATTTGGCTTTTACAAACAACAACCTTTGGCTTCCCCATCAAGTAATGGATCATACCCTGCCAGCTCTCCAGATCGTTCATGCATAGCACCAGAGCTAGTCTCTCCACGGAGTCTAAGGATCAAGCTTAAACCCATCAGAACCCGTGCAACAAGTAAAAGGTGATGGGAAGAGCTTAGATATCTCAAGACGTGGGTTCATAAAATCACATGTCCAAATGTGGCAACCAGTGTGCGGTAATAGCTTTGCACATTAAAAATGTTAATATGCTAAGTATATAAGAGCTTTTACCCAAAACCATGGGTTTTTTTTCAAACTTATACCCAAAAGATGGTTATTTTCAAACTAATTTACAATCTCAAGTAGTTTTAAAAACTTCATTCTAACTGACATTTTTATTGATAAAACGTTACTTAGAATAATGTTTTTATCATAAAAATATCATTTGGACTAACGTTTTTAGTTGAATTGTTGTGTTGCAATGGGAACGCTAGTGGGGATATAAAACGTTAGTGCAAATGATGTTTTACAGAAAATGTTGGTTCAACTGACATTTTTTGCACTGATATTTTACAGAAAACATTATTTTAATGACGTTTTTGGTATTCCATGTCCCTTTTTATCATCAAGTTATTTTTTCCAAATAAATAAAAAAGGAAACAAAAATTATATTTTGATTATTTCAAAATAATAACATTGAAATGTTTATATTTAATTAATTTTAATTTAAAATTCAAACATAATATTTTCTAATTGATATAGACATTAATGTCTATTAAAACAAAGCGGAGTGTATGTAAAAATCTAACTTATTCATAACCAAAAAACTAAGCATTTATTTCATGATACTTTCAGTGCAATTGATAGGGTAAAAGGGTGTCAATAACGTAGTTGATGTTCAAAACAAGAAGGAGGATTATCGAGTACAGTACACATAAACTTGATGGGATAAAAGTGTCAGATGCATCATCGTCCAAATTAAAGAAATTAGAAAATTTATGATCGAAAACAAGTAACGGATCATCTAAAATTTTAATTTTGGCATATTCAGGATCAAAATGCTCAATTTTTGCATACACGATTGCATGCAAACGATCAAGTCGGCATTGCATTTGATCATTTATACATTCAAGTCTTGCTATGATCTCATTATGATTTTTTGAATTTTTTGGATCGTAAATATCAGCCGAACGTGCCTTCTGTAGTTCATGCGAATGACAAAATACTTTATGGTCACAATGTTTGTCATATAACTGCCATCATCTTAGTGTAAGTTCGATATGAGCACCCAGAGGCGGATAGTCAGTTGCAAGCACAACAATTGCATATTCAACTTGATCGAATGGGTAATAAGGGTCGATGTGCTTATTATAGAACTCGCACTTTCATCCATACCACATTAAATCACTAGAATATGTATATGATCCAATAAAAAGAACTTTGTTCAGCGATGTTGATCAGTCAGTTGAGTGTTCATGTTTGTTGGCCGAAGATGAACTATTTTGTTCACTACTTGAAGAAGAACCTTCATTGGTTTGGCTATATTGTGTATTTGATGTGCGCCTATACATTTTATTTCGTATCATTTACACAATTTTGAATGCTAGTATATATAGACTCGGTTTGGCAATTTAAAATAACAGTGAAATGACATCACATTGCATAATTGGGCTATGATTTGATAATGAATTGATTTGACAATGCAAAGTTATGATATGACAAAACACTGAATAGATTGATAAAGTAATGAGATTGCTTACATTTGTTAATTGGACATACACATAAATGTCATATGCACAATCAGTTGGACACTGATTACATTTGTTAATCTTCTTCAGATATATACTCATCTATAGGTATTGTTCATTAGACAATACAATAGATCACTCAATAGTTGTCAACTCCCTTCCAAATGCAGTGGCCACCATGTCAGTTGTTAATTGGAGCATATAATATCGACACTTACGCAACACCATCCTTTTATTCTCCTTTCGTACATGTTTAATTGCTACTTCTTAAGACACTCTATTCCTTCGTTGCATGGTAAGTGAAAGTCTATGTGGTAAGTGATGAGTATGTCTATTGAAGTTCGGCATAATATTCTTTTGGATTAGAAAATCTATCACTCTTATAATCATCATTTCGCTCTTGTAACAACCAAACGCATTAATGTCTAAGGTTGTTATCGATGGTAGATGGTCTTGATGTAGACATAATGTTCATTAATACCATTTAACTGCCTAATTGGTGAAGCTTTATCATTAAAAATCATGTCCTACGCCAACTCCATCTTTACCGGATCCCACAAATTCAATTCAACAAATGGTACTAAGCTATCTGCTTCAGAATGCTAACCAAATTAAATGTTTGTGAAGAAAGGGGAAGAAGGGTTATACATCCGAACCTCCCCCGCCAGCCTTAATTTGTTTACCATTCCCATCATCATCATCCGGCTCTTCAAACATTATTTCCTCATACTCTTTTTCTTCTTCTTCTTCATTTGACACATCTATACGATCATTTGCACATATTTTTCCATATTCCTGGATTGAGATTTGTTGCATTACTGGTTAATAGACATCATCTTGTTCACCCAACTTAATGCTCTCCTCACCCATTTGACAATTCTTACTCATTGGGTTTGAGTACCCACCATATGTAGCAAACCCAGAATGATGGTGAGTATAGGTGTACTACCCAAACACATCCATTAAGTGCATCCCCATTGGAGTGGAACATTCATCATCAACCTAGAAGTTGAAAATGCCGAGTTGCCTATCTCTCACCTGAGCAACTCACTGTAAGACATAGTAATGGTGGTTAGGCACCGCCTGATCTGATTACTGCCTACGATAGCATTGATGTCCTTTGTCTGCATGTACAAAGCTACACTAGTCATGTTGGGATGGTCGACTACCACATTAACCAAAGAAGTAACAAGTTCATTGTTCCCAATTTCTAGTTTGACATATGTATTCATGTTTGGTCCAGCTCCTAGTGTAAATGGATATCTACATGTCAACCTCAACTTGTAGTGCGACATGTCCAACCTCATTATAGTGTAAATTTTACTCAACAACTTCGATAATTTTGTGCCACTATTTATAACAATTTCACCTTTGGAAGGAGAATCGTATCATAAACCCTCCAATCCATATTCTATTTGTCCACCCCAATACGGCAAAACGGTAATTTGTTTTCTCGTTATTTCAAATAGTTTTCAACATGGAATAAGTTCTGAATTCACAAGAACATGGGAATGGATAGAAAAGGTCAATACTTGAGGAAGAATAGATACATAGTCAAGCAAAGTCCCATGGAATTTAACGCACACAACATACAAGAATTGATAAAATATGAAACTTAGAGTTGGAAGTGTCGAGCAAGCAAACTAAGAAACCTATAGATCAAACCAATACCAAGAAGTTTGATAAAAACAAGGACAATGGTGCTGCTTGAGGACTGAGAGATATAACTACAATTCTATTACTGAGAGTGAGAGACAGAGATGGTGTTTCTTGGACATTTATGAAAATTTTATGGAACTTTAATCTTATACCAAATCTTAAACAATTTATATAAACATTGGTTCAACTGACGTTTTAAATTTTGAGCAGAGGTTTAGGTCATCTTAAAAACGTTATTCCATCTTAAGTTTTATGTATAAATACATCATTTCAACTAAAGTTTTCAAAATTACATGGGTTTGGGAAAATACTTTCAGCACCGCTTGGTTTTGGGTATAAGTTCCCAAAACCGCCTAAATTTGGCTATAAGTTCCCAAAACCGCCTAGATTTGGGTAAAAGCTCGACTCATTACACATAGACTTATTTCCAATTTAGTGTGGAAATAGCTTACTATGGAAGTAGATTCATCGCAAGGAAATAGAGAGAATGAAAGAGCAAAATGAACACATCAAGCATAATTCTATTGAATAAATGATTTATCCCACTCGGTATGTATATACCTTGTTTTTCACCCAAAACATTATAAATGTGCTTCCATGTATGCTCTAAGGTACTCAATTTCTCTATATGCACTAAAATATTCAATTTCTCTATATGCTCTAAAGTGCCCAATTTCCATATATGCTCTAAAGTTGCTCTAAATTACCAAAACATTATTCACTAGGTAATTGTCTTAAAGTTGTCAATTTCTCCTTAGAAAGTAATATTTCTCAAATTATATATGAATTATGCCAAATTAATTATTTAGTTTAAATCAAAATTACATTGAACAAAATATGAACATTGGATAAGTATGCAAAAGGAATTGGGGGTGCATATGCATTGTAGTTTAACCAAGCCATGCTCGCTTGGACCGACATTTGTATTCAGTGCACAAAATTACAGCCTATTAGAGGATCGAGGAGCATTTGTTTATTCTAGAAAAATATATATTTCAATAGAAAATTAAGTGTGTACCAATAGGATATCAACACCTAAGATATTTTTACTCTAAACAATTAAAATTGTACAAAAAATAGGAATAAGGCTTTGGATCCAAACAATGCATGTCTCATCACTTACATTCTTAAATAGGGTATTTTGGATACCATCCTCCTACAATTATTGAGTGTGCCACAAACACTCAATACGTAGATACATCAGTGATAAGAGAGAGGAGAAAGACACAAATAGAGAGATGGAGAGACACAAACAGAGAGAAGTGAGAGACATAAATAAAGAGAGATTGATAAAAAACAATTAAAGAGAGGGAGAGTTACATGTTGTGGTCGTGGCTATAGTGGAGGCGTTGTCAGAGCAGTAATGGAGGAGTGGTGGTTGCTATGTGGTTGACTAGCGGTTTTTGTGTGGGGAGGGTTTTAGAATCTGGTTGTATTCAATGGGGTTGGTGGTGATTTGTGAAGGTGCTGGTGGTGGTGATGATTTGCAAAGGTGAGGGTGGTGGTGATTACCGATGGTGGGGGTTGGTTGTGGTGGAGGCGTTGTCAGACTAGCAATGGAGGAGTAGTGGTTGTTGTATGGCTGACAAGAGGTTTTATGGGGAGGTGGTGATTTTCGATGGTGGGGGTGGATAGGGTGGTGGTAGGTGGTGGGGATTTCGGGATAAGGCTCCAATCTCATAAAATGGGGGAAATAATAGAGAAGGAAAGAAAAGAAAGAAGAAAGGGCAAATGAGTGTTTCTATGTGTGTGGTGTTGATTTCTGATGGTGGGGGTGGAGGGAGTGGTGGTAGGTGGTGGGGATTTCGGATTAGGGCTGCTAAATCAAAAAAGGGGAAAATCAGAGAGAATGAAAGAAGAGAAACAAGAAAGGGGGTAATGGGTGTTTGAAGTTACCGTAAAAAAACACTTGTATGAATGATGTTTTTAAGAAGATGTCGGTTGGACTAGTGTTTTACATTGCTAAATAGTTTTTTATCTTCATTTAAGCACGTCATTTACGATAACGTCTTTTACTTAAAAACGTCAAACCTAATGACAATTTTAAACTACCTGCATTTAGGAATTAGTTTGAAAACAACCCTATTTTGGGTATAAGTTTGAAAAAAACCCATGGTTTTGGGTAAAAGCTCAAGTACATAATGTTTTCAAGGTATCATATTCATATTGAGATTTTTGTTGATAGCATTTTGGCGTTTAGGGTTCAGCAAACGCATTCTATTTAGATTGATCATAGATAGAATTGTTGGATAAAAGAGTTTTTAGTTGCAGGGTGACAGTGATTTTTGGAGAAGGGTTTGAATCATTTGCAATGTATAATATATTACATATTATGACTATGCTATTTTTATTTTATTTTTTTGTCAGAGAGACAAATTTGATTACTTTTTGGCGAATTACTAATGAAACAACGGTCAATAGAACATGTCATTTGCATTACTTATTATTGTGGGTGGGCTTGTTATCCTGCCTAATTTGGTTGACCTTAACTGCTGTAGTTTTGGTTAGATTGGCATACAGCATCAAGTTCTCCATTAGGTTCTAGTTCTGAAACTGGATGTTAAGCTCTTTGATATCAACTCATGGGTAGAACTCGCCCTTTAAAATCGGCTTGCAGGGAGAGCATGCAAAAGAATTTATATACACAATTAACCAATATAAGATCATAACACTTGTTTAACATGGTCCAAATAATTTATTTTTCTCATTGTTTTATCAATTTTCACTCAAATTGTTGGCCATATTGTACCCGTATTCCCAAAATGTTATTCTTACTCCTGGCATCAATTTTTTCAACATCTCAAAATTTGACCTAAATTTTGTCAAATTATTTTTTATTCCCTATAGATTTTCCAATGTGGGGCTTGTAGATATTAATTATCCTATATGAAGAGAACTTGGACGGCATATGAATCCAAAATTAGCATACCAACATTCATTTATCAATAGAAACTATTTATGGTAGACTAGTTGGCTCTACCCTAGATCACATATAGTGGGAGTGACGGTGAGAACGCAATACCGGCAAAATTTAAAAAAAAAAATTATAACGGAAATGTCTTAAGAGTGTCGTACTATATACATACATATACAAAATGCACTTAAAAGTTAAATTATTTCCAAAAAAAAATCAATTATTAATTTGGATTTTTGAATCCAACAAAATCTGTTCAAAAAAATTATTCACCAAAAAACCTCAAAGTCAAAAGGTATTTTTCATGCATTATTCAAGTAAGGATATGCATCCCACATCCACTATGAAGGAAAAACTCACACCTAGAATTGCCTATAAATGATGGGCAGCACTCCCTACTTGCTTGCATTGAAATTTGCGTATAGCACCTTTTGACATTGGGTATTGCTGGAGGTACTTGTTCTGATTGAGGTCAACCAAAAAGTCTGTATAGTGTAAATGTTTTTTTTTAATAATTAGTTGAAAGTGGTGAGTTATAAGATTGAATTTGTGAATTTAAATAATTGAGTTCGATCTAAATTTGCGAATTCAAGCGTGGAGCGAAAAAATGTGAGTAGCAGTAAGCGAATTGCATGACTTAAAGCATCTACAATTCACTAGTTATTCTTTAATATTTAACTATTTTGGCGAGTTTCACTCTAAAAATCAGCTCCAACTCAGTTATCTATTCTCTTCGCCAAAACCTAAGAGGCCTTCATGCTCGCCAGATCTAGAGAGGCCAGTTTGCTTGCCACTTATTGTTGCTAATCAACTCCCTCTATTTTGTTGTTGTTACTGACAAAACCCAGCTCCCAGCTCCGCTTTCCCTCTATTTTTCTGCCGAAACCTACCCCATCTCTATTGATTTCTGATATTAATTGGTATTGATTTTTGGTTAAATTGCTATTGCTTTTTGGTTAACTAGGTGATTAAATTGTTATTAATTTGTGGTTAAATTTATATAATGTATGATTGAATTGCTATGATCAATTTATTTTTGTTATTTGAAGTGGATAGGTATTAAATAGTAGTTGAAAGAGCAATCTGATCGGGACCTAATTTACTGACTTAATTTATTGACCTAATTCACTGTGACATTTGGATTGACTGTGGATCCATCAAACATTGTTAATCAAATGGTTCCAATAAAGACACATCATTAAGTCAGTAAATTATGTCATATTTTTAGATCTAAATAGCATTAATCTATTTAAAATAGAGAGCGTGGTTGAAAAAATTTAAAAAAGTTATTAACTTATATAGAGAATACAATATTTAAATACTAGTTATTGTATGTGTCTGAAGGCATAGAGTAATAAAAAATAATAAACAATAAATATATTTGTATTCATATCCAAAATTAAATCACAAACATAGAGAACAAATATAAGAATTTAAGCATCAATTTATAGTGGGGGTGAGAGGTGGTGGGTAGCAGTGGTAATGGTAGGAGACGGTGGTGGGTGGCAATGATCGTGATGATGGTGACGATGGTGGTGGCAGCAGCGGTGGCGATAGCAATGGTGGTGGCGATGGCGGTGGTGGTGGTGGTGGTAGCGGTGGTGGTGGTGGGGGTGGTGGGGGTCGAGATAAAGGTAGAGATGAGGTGGCTTCAAACACTATTTTTTTAGAAAATATTTATGAGAAATAATTTTTAGAAGTACTTTTAAAAAAATCACTTCAAACACACCTTTATGAGCCTATTTTTCCTATTAAATTTAGGGTATTAATATTAGCCGTTAGATTAACTTTAAGGTAAAATTTAAAGTGATCTCAACTGCTAATAGTAAAAGTCATTTTGTTTATCTTTTAAAATTTCAATTATAAATTATTTTATTATATAAATATTTGACTATTTATGTGAGCTGGGGTTGAAGGTGCTCTTAGTTCTACCAACTATTTCATCAATGATGGACCACTTGCAATACTTGTATGTGCTTTTATTAATAAACTACATAATAGCAGTAGGAAACACTACTTGCCCTTGACTATGTATCTAAATCAACATGACATAGTTCTCGAAGGTCCGAAATTAATTCTTACATTCCACTTAGCAACTCCCATCTCTTTCTTCTGGGAGCGAGCTTTAGATAGTCGCTTCCCGGCTGAACATCTCCACCGGACCATAACTATGTTCATCCCTTATTGATTTGAACATCTCGCAAAGTTCAAATTTGGAAGAAAAAATTTAGAATATGGAAGTTTCCTAATATTTAAGCACTTAGTCAGAGAAGGGCGGAGTTAGAAATTTAGTTTAATAGGGACAAAAAATTTAACATCAATAATACAATATTTTCATGACTTGAAGACCTAATGCATCACTGCTGTTGGTTCACTTAAGCAAGAAGTGTCCAGCTCACCAAAGCAAAAACAGGAAGAGATCTCATCAGATCATTTCCCCTCTGCTCTGTCAGCACACAAAAGGACTACATCACAATTACAACAGTGCAGCTCCGGCATAGCATAATTTCATTCAGACTAACTGATTAACTAATCATAATTTTAACTAACTGCCAGCTGTAAATAGTTTGTTGAGCTCAATTATGGAAAATGGGACTTAGTTCTTTGTATAAATAGGAAAACAATCTAACTGATGTATTATACTTTTGACATCAATAAAACTCTGTTAGTTCTCTCTCATTTAGTTTCTATCATGGTACTAGGGTCGGTTTTGTGTCGAGCACTAGTCAATTTTAATCAAACTCGTTTAACTAATCATGTCGTGTCGTGTTGATCTATTTATTTTCGTGTCATATTCATATTGATTCATATATTATGTGAACAAAAATTAACGCTCAGTTTTATGTTTAAAATTTTATTTTCACTTAATCGAACTTATACTCATACTTTTTCTATAAATTTAAAATTAATTTAATAAATATAATAATAAAAATGAGAAAATATCTTTTTTTGTACAAAAATTAGGTTATTACGTAATATATAATAAAAAATTTGTATTTTATTCTTGTAATACTACTTAAACATATTTATCATGTCAATTTCATGTTATTCATGTTTGACATTAATCTAGCTCATTTATTTTTTTTTATTAACGGGTCATGTCATATACAGGTTCGTGTTCATAAATGATTAACCCTAACAAGCTAATTTTATGTCGATTTTAAATCATGTTTTTGTGTTATGTCATAAATTATCACCCGGTACCAAGAATCTTGATCAAATCTGCAAATATTCTGCAACTAAAATCAAATTTTCTGTCAATCAAGAAAGGAGCAGAATCAAATCTGCTGTGCTAGTCCATATTGATGATGAAGACATTTTGATATATACACTTAACAGATTGCCTACCGAGTATAATGCCTTTAGGACTTCAATCCGAACTAGAGCTCAATCTATTTCAATGGAGGAGTTACATGCAATGCTGCAAATAGAAGAACAAGCTATTGAAGCCGATAGCAAACAGAACTTAACTCAACAATAGTACTTCACTTTTAAAGATAGTAAGATTAAAAATTTTGAACTAATAATGAATAAATAAAAATGATCTGAAAAACAGTGTACTGCAAGATGTTTAGGAATGGTTAGAGGTACACACTGTATCTAAGACTATGTTTCGGCAACAACAGAAAAATCTTACACTTGTAATTGTTATGAAAGAGTGAGAGAGCAGAGAGTTTCAGAATGATTTTTTAAACATTTTCTGAAGGATACAACTAACTCAATGTCATTCACTTTTTTTTTTTCACTTAATCAGAGTAAAGAAATTCAAATATGTGAGATTATTTTGTGGGGGAAATTTGAAACACACTAAAACTTAAACAAAAGAATTTTTTGCAAAACAAAATTGAGTGGGGGCAACTTCCCCCACTAACACTTGTGTGGCTCCGTCATTGTAGTCCACTACTCTCTAATACACTTTTCTTTCAATACATTATTTTTTTTAATTTCATTTCAATACACTTTTTTTTCAATTTTTTTCTTGGCGAGTCATCTATTATTAATGAATGTGAAATCCATTTGTATATAATGAGTCCAATTAAATGCATGGTAGCTAATTTTCTAAGAAGACAATTGAAAAAAAAATGTATCGGAGAGATCTCAAACCTCTGGCCTCATTGTTTTCTGTACGTAAATAAAAATAAAAAATTTTGCATACAAAATATCTCTGAAAAATTATTCTCGGGTCAAGATTTCTAATTTTTCATTGATGCTAGTTATAAAAAACGAATAACAGAAAAGAGAGGCGAAAGCTTGAAGTGCTGAACTACAAGCTATAAACAAAACAAGAAAAAAATATGAACACACAGCAAAATGAATATAAACACACAAAAAAAAATATCTACATATGCGTGCAAGATCCTGCACAATATAAAAAACGAGAACAGATCTCTCCTTGGTGAAATCGAGTGAGCCGGTGGAGTGACCAAAACACGCTGCTTGGGACAGCCTGCAAGGTACGGTGGTAACCTGGAACGGCAACGGGAGACCCTGGGAAAGGAAGAGCGATCCTGTAAGGCTGGAAGAGGTTCCTGGAACAAAGAAGAACAAGTTAGAAGGGCGCCGGAGTGTTTTCCGGCGTATCCCCTCCGACGATCTAGTCAGTCTTTGAGAGAGAGAGAGAGGATAGAGAAAACACGGAGTGTGTATTGTGGTAGAGAGTTTTTTGTTGCATACCCGCTTTGCCTTTTGCAAGGAGTATTTATACCTTAAAAGCTCATGATTACTGTCAGTGTCGTCAGTAGGTGATCATTAGACTCAGGTAGCGTGTGCATTGATTCTGATGAGGAATGTCTTCTCTAATTAACTGCTCGGGGTCCCGAGCAATCAATGCTGGATCGTCGGGATGCCGACGGTACAATGTGCTCCTCTCGGGGAGGGATGCAATAAATGCTCTGTAATAGGAGCATTTATTGCCTTTCATTTCCGAGCCTTACCGCATTGAATGCGGTCTCATCAAGGGAATGGTGCAATTAATGGTTTGCTTTCCCAAGTCGCGTGTCAGCAACGGCATGCGGTTTGTCTGTCTTTGATGTGATATCATATGCCACGCGTCCATCCCCTATTGGCTGTGACCTTTGTATTCCAGTACGTTCTGACATTACTTGTGTAAGACGAGGTCATGATGAATAGCCTAGTCTAGCCTAGGCTAATGACCTGTACGTCAATAGCTTATCCTGGAGTAGAGGAAGCGTCCAGGATGGGGGTACCTCTCGGCACCGAGGAAAGGCTCATCTCGGGGACCGAGGAGGTATGCCGACCGAGGTACATATCAGACCGAGGCCACGTGTCGGTTGTAAAATATACTGAATGTATGATCCTACATGACGAGTACCACGGGGGAGAGGACCTTGAGCGCCAATGGTGCTTGATCTTTAGCAAGTGTTTTAGTAAAACCGAGGACACGTGTCTTCATCATAGGTATTTCAGAAAAGTCCCATCAACTGCCCCCCAGCCTTCGATCTTCTGACACCGAGGACACGCGTCGTAAGGAGACGAAGGGTTTCCCAACAACCACCCGTACTTCATAATTGTCTCGAGCCGCTTTCCCCGGCTTGGGATGTCGTGCGCATTAAATGCGTCGTTTCGTTTTTCGCGCCCAATGATGAAAATCGCCTCTATATAAAGGGGGCTCCTCTTCCGTTTTCCTCATTTTGCCATTTCGAACTTCCTTAAGAGAGCTTCTTATTGAATCTTCGCCGGAGTTTTGCTTCTTCTTCCATCGTCGACTGCCCATTCTTCCTTAAAATCTTAAAGCCAGCAGACCCATCGTTGATTCTGAACCTTCTGGAGGGAGTCGCTTTAAGGTTTCCCAGAAAAAAACTCCGTTTTGACATTCGGGTGAGTTTCAGAATCCCCTTTCTTTTCTTCCTCCTAGATTTTTGTTTTCCGATTGACCGGGGGTGTCATCCGGTTGATACATAGCGTTTTAACCCTCGGGAAACTTCCTCAGGGATTTTCAAGAACCAATACCCTCTTCTTTCTCACTTTATTTAGAGATGCCTCGTCGTCGCCCTGCTCCCGAGAATCCTCAAGCCGGTTCTTCGGGATCGGGGAAGTATAAGGTAAAGGGCGATGAGCAGATCAATAGGTTTAGGGCCAAGTACGGCATTCCCCCGTGCGTAGACGTAGAGGATTATGACCCGGTACTGCACTCTTCTACCCTCGGGGCCGAGGATTCCATGCCCTTCTATACTAAGGCCATAATAGAGGGTGGAATTAGGTTTTCTTTACCCCCTTTGCTTCTTCAGTTCCTTTCTCACTTCCGCCTCTTCCCCGGGCAATGTTGCCTTAACGTCTTCCGAATAATCATGGGGGTCTTAGAGCTCAATAGGCGCCTCGGGGTAAATATTGGGCTCAACGATCTCCTTTTTTGCTATTCCCTCCTGAGAGTCATGCCTCACCAACACTTCTACCTCAAAGCCAGGGACCCCTCCATGTACCTTGTAACCCATCTTCCTGACTCGGACAAGGGGTACAAGGATGATATCCTTATCTTCAAGGGATCTTGGCAGAGAGGTGTTGGTCCCGAGTATAATCACTTGTTATGCCCTCTAGAATGGAGAACGACAAGTACGTCGGTTCCTTTGGGTTTATCATTTCTTTCCCCAGACTTCCTATGCTCATGACAACTTTTTTGTTTGTGCAGATATTCCTGCTCGGGAAACAGCTCCTCCCCCTCGGTCGCTGGTGAACTTTGCCGACCTAACCACGGTTTGGAGATTCACGGGTGACGACGGGTTTGGCCGAGCTGCCCACGTCCTGCTGAACTATACCCCAGGGTATAAGAAATTTTCTCAGCTTCCTCAGCCTTTTGATCCTTCGCGGTGGTCTGAACTCTTCGATCAGGCGGCGAGGTTAGAGGTTGAGGAAAACTTGGAGGAAGACCCGGATCGGGCTTCGGAGGCAGAGGTAGAGGGAGTTGCTGAAGAGCTCGGGGTCAGAGAGGACGTTGTTCCTTCGGACGCCGAGGTGGGGACTTCGGGAGAAGACTTGTGGCCCGACTTTCAAGTTCTTCAATCTCTGGACGCCGAGGACGCGCTTGAGGTCGCGATGTCCAACACTCCTCGCATCGACCTCGGGTTCCTAAGGCAGAGGCAAGCCCTTGCTGCCGGGAGAGGTCGAGGAACGACCGGCGGCACCCCCTCTGCAGGGACCAGTTCCACCCCATCCTCAAGGGTCCTCGGTCGGGGTCAGGTGCGAGACCGGGATCCTCAAGTGGAGGAGGAGAGAAGGGTCAAACATCGGCATGATGGCCTCGGCCGAGGATCCAGGGCACCTCCCGCTCAGCAGCAAAGCGGGAGAGGCCGTGGGTTACCCCCTGCTCCTCAGCAGCAACAGCCAGACAGCCCACTCCCCATCCCTTCCGCCTACAGTGGAGGCCGCGGAGTGGAATCCCCGAGCCACTGATCACATGAACCGAGTGATCAGGGTCGATGATTCCATTTTGCTGGATCCTCATGTCGCCAATGCAGTGAGTGAGACACTGCATTTCGAGGCTGACATGGCGGCTCACAGGGGGCGTTCAACGAACGTGTTGTTCCGCTCCATCATCCAGAATTCCCTGGTGGTAAGTTTATTTCTGCTTTGGTTTCTTCTCTCTTGCTTTCCATTTTTGTGATTAACACTTTTTTCCCTCCTTTGCAGGCTACCCAGCAGATCTCGATAATAGCTGCTCGGTACCATGGGTCCAGGATGGACCTCCAGCGGGCCCGAGAGCAGAAGGAGGAGGCGGAGGGGCCCTCGCCCGGGCAATGGAGGATGTGGCTGCCAGGGACTCTACCCTGGCGGGGCAGGCTGCTCAAATCGAGCAACTCCTCAAGGACGCCGAGTCGGCAAAGGTTGGCGCTGAAAAGCTAAGTGCTGCCCTTGCCGATGCTGAGGGGAGGATTACCGAGCAAACGCGGCGGCTTTCTGCTGCGGAGGAGAGGGCGGTTGGCTCAGAGGAAAGCTGTCTGGCTCTCACCCAGGAGCTGGACAGGATCAGAGCCGAGGCACTGAACAGAAAATCGGAGGAGCAACTTCGGGAAGAGTTTGCCGATGACGTGCTCCCTGCTCTTGAAGAAAACAGCAAGGAGTTCTTCAAGAAAGGGTGGGACGAGGCGCTCCAGTCTGCTGGAATCCCCTCAGACTCCCCGCTCTTCCAAATGCACAAGTATGTGCCCTCGGCAGAGATGGCACGGGCCGAAGCAGAGGTCGCTGCCGAGGATGAGGTTCCAACACCGGTGCAAGTCTCGGCGGATCCGCCCGAGCCGGTGATAGTGGATCTGTCCGAGGACGCCCCGTCGGACCATGCCCCTGATCCTCAAAATGCCCAAAGTCTCCCTGTTGCCGAGGTACCTCTCCTGCCTGCTCCAGAAGCTTCTCAACCATTTTTTGCCGACTCGCCCTCGGCTGATGTTCTGGAGATGCCTGGAGCCAGATGAAAGTCTCTTCCTTTTTGATTGTACCCTTTTATTTTCTTTTGTAGCCTTTGGGGACGCAAAGCCCCTATTTCTTGAAATAAATCATGAGTATTTCTTTCCTTTTTCTGTGTACAGTAATGTTTTGCTCTTTTTTTTTTTTTTGTGTCTGCTTCGGGCTGCTTGCCCAATCAAGAGGCTTGCTCTTGTGTTTGCTTCGGGGACAGGAGTCCTTGAACTCTGTCCCCAGGGCCTTACCCTTGCAGGAGGCTTGCTCCTGTATTTGCTTCGGGGACAGGAGTCCTTGAACTCTGTCCCCAGGGCCTTACCCTTGCAGGAGGCTTGCTCCTGTGTTTGCTTCGGGGACAGGAGTCCTTGAACTCTGTCCCCAGGGCCTTACCCTTGCAGGAGGCTTGCTCCTGTGTTTGCTTCGGGGACAAGAGTCCTTGAACTCTGTCCCCAGGGCCTTACCCTTGCAGGAGGCTTGCTCCTGTGTTTGCTTCGGGGACAGGAGTCCTTGAACTCTGTCCCCAGGGCCTTACCCTTGCAGGAGGCTTGCTCCTGTGTTTGCTTCGGGGACAGAGTCCTTGAACTCTGTCCCCAGGGCCTTACCCTTGCAGGAGGCTTGCTCCTGTGTTTGCTTCGGGGACAGGAGTCCTTGAACTCTGTCCCCAGGGCCTTGCCCTTTATCTTTGTCGTTGGCAAGCACTTGAGGGAGAGATACTTCAAAAGTAATACTTCTTTAGATTCATAACATTCCATGGTCGTATTACAAGTTTTCCATCCATGTCTTCTAATCTGTACGACCCGGCGCCCCCGATTGATATCACTTTGTAAGGCCCTTCCCAGTTAGGTCCCATTTTTCCCTCTGTTGGATCGCGGGTATTGGCCGTTACCCTTCTGAGGACCAGATCGCCTATTCGGAATTCTCGAGCCTTGACCCTTCTGTTGTATAGTTGGGAGATCTTCTCTTGATACTTAGTTATCCTCAAGGCGGCTTCCTCCCTTCTTTCTTCCACTAGGTCCAGATCCAATCCCAGTTGACGGTCATTCCCCCCTTCGTCGAAAGCTTGGGTCCTTATGGTCGGGAGCCCTACTTCGAGGGGTATGATCGCCTCCATCCCGTATGCCAGGGAGTAGGGGGTTTCCCCTGTCGAGGACCGAGGGGTGGTCCTGTACACCCACAAAATGTTTAATAGCTCTTCCGCCCATTTTCCCTTGGCTTTCTCCAACCTCTTCTTGATCCCATTGATAATTGTCTTGTTGGAGGCCTCTGCCTGCCCGTTGGCTTGAGGGTAGGCAGGGGTGGAGTAGAAGTTACGGATCCCGAGTTGCTCACAGAAAGACTTGAAGCGCCCGCCGGTGAATTGAGTCCCGTTATCCGACACCAGTGCCCGGGGAATCCCAAACCTGATGATTATGTTCTCCCAGACGAACTTTTTGGCATCGATGTCGCGGATATGACTCAACGGCTCCGCCTCTACCCACTTGGTGAAGTAATCTGTGGCCACAATGAGGAACTTCCTATTTTCCGGAGCCTTAGGCAGGGGTCCAACCAAATCGAGCCCCCACTGGGCGAATGGCCAAGGGCTGGTCAGGGGTGTAAGTCCCCCGCGGGTTGCCTGATTGCAGGGGAGAACTTCTGACACTGGTCGCACTTTTGGACGTATGCGCGCGCATCCTTTTGCATTTGCGGCCACCAATACCCTGAGACATGATGCGGTGTGCCATAGATCGCCCCCCAGAGTGCCCCCCGCATATTCCTTCATGCACCTCATACAGGAGGTCTTGTACCTGATCCTCTTGGACGCATAGCAAGTAAGGCCCTGAGAAAGACCTCCGGTACAGCTTCTGATCCGGAGAGACCCAAAATCTTGGAGCTTTGAGTCTTATCTTCCTAGCTTCCTTTGAACACTCCGGGAGATCTCCTGTTGTTAGGAACTTGACAAAGGGATCAATCCAACTGGGCGGCTTGTGTGCGTCCTGGATGACCATCGCCTCGAGAGTATGGTCTATGCAGGATGTGGGAAGATATTCAATGGTGATCCTGCGCGACTGGGAGGAGTCCACCGCCGAGGCTAGACAAGCCAGGGCATCGGCATGTGTGTTCTTGTCGCGGGACACTTGCTTGATTTCAAACCGGCCGAACCTTTGGATCATGGTCGTCGCCTGGTGATGGTACGCCTTCATCCTAGGGTCCCTCGTTTCGAACTCTCCGTTGACTTGATTGACCACCAGCATAGAATCGCAATGCACGATCAAATCGGTAACTCCAGTCGCCTCAGCTAACCGAAGTCCTGAGATGAGTGCCTCGTACTCAGCTTCATTATTCGAAGCCTTGAATCCCAGCCGAATGGCCTGCTCCGCAATAATCCCATCTGGAGAGGTCAGCAGGACACCGATTCCGGACCCCTTACTATTTGACGAACCGTCCACACACAAAAGCCATGGCGATCCTTCATAATTCGTTGGAGACGCTAAGTCGGGAGGAGGCGGTCCTTCTAGAACGGGATGCTCCCCCGAAAACTCAGCTATGAAGTCTGCCAATATTTGACCTTTTATCGCAGTTCGGGGTTTGAAATGAATGTCGTGCTCCCCTAACTCCACTGCCCACTTGGAAATCCTTCCGGAGAGTTCCGCCTTTCTCAAGATTGCTTTCAAGGGCTGATCGGTCAGGACAGTGATTGGGTGCGCCTGGAAATAATGCCGCAGTTTCCTCGCAGTGGTGACCAAGGACAGAGCCAGTTTCTCCAGGGGTAGATATCTTGTCTCGGCATCCAGGAGTGCCTTGCTTATATAGTAAATTGGCTTCTGGCGGTGCTCATGCTCACGGATAAGTACCCCGCTTACCGCAAACTCAGAAACTGCCAGGTACAGGAACAGCATCTCCCCCTGGATGGGGACGGACAGGGTTGGAAGAGTCCTTAGGTATTCTTTGATCCCAGCCAGGGCGTCCTCGCACCCCTGGCTCCACATATTCTTCCCAGCACTTTGATTGCTCCAAAAAAGGGTTTGCATTTATCCGAGGAGCGTGAGACGAAACGGTTAAGTGCAGCCAGCATCCCTGTGAGTTTCTGGACTTCTCGGACAGTGCGAGGGCTTCGGATGTCCAGGATCGCTTTAATCTGATCCGGGTTGGCTTCGATTCCTCGTTGACTAACCAGATATCCGAGGAATTTACCAGACTCCACTCCGAAAACGCACTTCGCCGCATTCAGCTTCAGTCCATACTCTCTGAGGGTGGAGAAGGTATCCGCCAAATCTGTTAGATGATCACAACTCCGTTTGCTCTTCACCAGCATATCGTCTATGTAGACCTCCATGGTGTTGCCGATCTGCTTTTTGAACATCCGATTCATCAGTCTTTGGTATGTTGCCCCGGCGTTCTTCAGTCCAAACGGCATCACTTTGTAACAATAAACTCCCTTCGGAGTGATAAACGCCGTCTTTTCTTGATCCGGGGCATAGAGAGGGATCTGATGATATCCTGCTCGGGCATCCAGGAAGTCCATTCGTTCATATCCGGCTGTGGCATCTACCAGCTGGTCCACCTTTGGCAGGGGGTAGTCATCCTTGGGACATGCTTGTTTAGATCTGTAAATCTACGCAGACACGCCATTTCCCCCCTTTCTTCTTTGCGCATACCGTATTGGACAGCCATTCTGGGAACTGTATCTCTCGAATGGCATCGGCCTTCAGGAGTTTGTCGATTTCCTCGTTGACCGCGTTGGTGTGATGCGGGGCCATGCGTCGTGGCCTCTGCTTTACTGGCTTGTGCGACGGGTCAACATGCAGCCTGTGAGTGATTATCTCGGGGTCTACCCCGTCATTTCCATTTCGTTCCAGGCGAACACGTCTGTATTTCCCCTTAGGAACTCGATCATCTCCTCCTGTTCGGCTGTCGGCATCGAGGTCCCCACTAAGAAATACCTCTCTTCTTCTCCCTCTACCAAGGGCACCTTCCGGAGGTCTTCAACCGACCGTTCAGTTGGGTCTATCCGGGGGTCATCCATTCCTGGACGCCCGGACTGTAATTGCTATTTTTCCATAATCTCTTCCGGTGCTCGCCCCTTCTCCTGGCTGGACGCCCCGGCTCGGACGGCCGAATAAAAACAGTTCTTCGCGGACGCTTGGTCCCCCCGGATCTCCATGATACCCTCTGGCGTGGCGAATTTTAACTTCTGGTGGAAAGTGGAGTGCACCGCTCCCAACGCATGCAGCCATGTTCGCCCCATAATCACGTTGTAGGGAGAGTCCGTATCGATCACCACAAACTCGGTGTCGATGATAAAGGGACCAGTGGCAACTGGCAATGTGATTTTCCCCACGGGCAAGGCGAATGAGCCGTTGAACCCGATGAGGGGTGTCCTGACTTTGGTGAGGTCTTTGGGGCCAAGACCCATCCGTTTCAAAGTTTCGAAGTACATCACCTCCGAGGAGCTTCCTGAGTCTATCAAAATCCTCTTGACATCGAATTTCCCTATCCTCAGGGTCAAGACAAGGGCGTCGTTATGAGGAATCACCACGCCTGTCAAATCCGCGTCGGAGAACGTAATGCCAAGCTCACCCATCCTGGCCCTTTTACTTGATGGCCCCACATCACCCTCGGCTACCTTCCTTGTAAAAGCTACCCTCTTGAGGTCGGACTCGAGCTCCTTGGACGTGGGGCGCTCCAGGGGACATATATGAATGACGTCTATGATGTTTCCGGTTCCTCGGTCGGGGCAAGGGCTCGTCTCTCTTCTGGCCTGGGCTCTATGTACTCTTTCAAATGTCCGTCTCGGACCAAGCTTTCCAAGAACGATTTGAACACCCTACAGCTTTCGGTGCGATGCCCGAAATCCCGGTGATAGGAACACCTAACCTTTTGATCACGGGTGGAGGGGTCGCCCTGCATCCTGGGCGGCCATTTGAAGAACGGCTCGTGCTTGATTTTATGGAGCAACTTGAAGATGGGTTCCTTGAAAACAGTGTGAACTCCCCTGGACGAACCCCCTGGATGGGGTAGCAATCCCTTTCGGGGAATATCTTCGCGCTCCTTCTCCTTTCTCTTAGATTGGAGGGCTCGGCCTTTGTTGCTTCCCATCTCGTCCTCAACCCTCGAGTACTTGTTGATCCGGCCATCAGTTCCCCCATATCCGAGGGAGTCTTCTTGGTCAGGGATCGGTACAGGTCCGTGTCCCTCGCCAAGCCGAGCCGGAAAGATGCTGCTGCCATGACCTCCGAGCAGCCTTCTACCTCATTGACCTCTTCCCAGTATCGGATGGCGTACTGGCGAAGAGTCTCGGATTCCCTCCGTCTGAGGGTCAACAATGATCCAATGTCTTTGGGGCGCTTACTCCCCGTAATGAATCGAGCCAGGAACTGCCTAGTCAATTCCTTCCAGGACCCAATACTGTTGGGGGAAGCGTCTCGAACCATTTCATCGCAGAGTCCCCCAAGCTCATAGGGAACACTCGGCATAGAAACCGTTGGTCCGAATGATAGAGGGACATCATCTGCTTGTATTGCCTGATATGGGCTTCGGGGTCGGACCGCCCGTCATAGGTTTTGAACCGCGGCACGACGAACTTTCTTGAGACCTCCATCTCACTGATTTCCCTCGTAAAGGGTGTTTGTATGACTTCGTCCTCGGCCTCATCCTGGACAGTCTTACCCTTTCTCCTGGAGTCTAATCGGGCTCTGAGATCAACTTCTTCCCTGACGGGATGCCTTCTGAAGTCCCTGAGTTCATTGGTAAGCCCCTCATTTCCTGGGCGTCGTGTGGATTGGGTTGAGTCCTCCTCGGATTCATCTCCCTTCCTCCGTCTAGACAAACCTCGCCGGAGGTCGTCCAGGGCCAATGGCCTTGCTTTCCTGGAATGGTTGTCATGATGATGTTCGCCGGCTCTGGGTCGCTTTGGGGCCCTAGAGCTTTCTGCTTTGTGGTCTAGGTGGTTTCTTAGATCCTTCGTTTCCGCCTCCCGGGCGGGAAGTCCACGGGAAAGGAATGAATCCCTCGACCCTCCGCCTGAGGCGGCAAACTCGTCGAGCCGGCTAAGGACGTTTACATTGTCCTTCTCCAGCTGACGTAATCTATCGCCAAATTTTTCTTCAATCACCTCCGCCAGCTGACGAGCCAAGGGGGCTGATCCCCCTGACCTGATCCCCATACTGGTTTGAGGGGTAACCCCTCTTGACCGAGTAGAGGCACTTTTATTCGTATTGGTGTGATCCCTCCCTCCGTGATGACAGGGAGCTTGTAACTCGAGACTCCTTTGGTGGGGTCCTTTCCCTTTCTGTCGAGTGTTCACCATGGTCACTGTTCTTTATAGAGAAAAAACTAGGAAAACTAGTCGTTTCCCACAGACGGCGCCAGATTGTGCGTGCAAGATCCTGCACAATATAAAAAACGAGAACAGATCTCTCCCTTGGTGAACTCGAGTGAGCCGGTTGAGTGACCAAACACGCTGCTTGGACAGCCTGCAAGGTACGGTGGTAACCTGGAACGGCAACGGGAGACCCTGGGAAAGGAAGAACGATCCTGTAAGGCTGAAAGAGGTTCCTGGAACAAAGAAGAACAAGTTAGAAGGGCGCCGGAGTTTTTCCGGCGTATCCCCTCCGACGATCTAGTCAGTTTTGAGAGAGAGAGAGAGGAGAGAAAAACTGAGTGTGTGTATTGTAGTAGAGAGTTTGTTGTTGCATACCCGCTTTGCCTTTTGCAAGGAGTATTTATACCTTAAAAGCTCATGATTGCTGTCAGTGTCGTCAGTAGGTGATCATTAGGCTCAGGTAGCGTGTGCATTGATTCTGATGAGGAATGTCTTCTCTAATTAACTGCTCGGGGTCCCGAGCAATCAATGCTGGATCGTCGGGATGCCGACGGTACAATGTGCTCCTCTCGGGGAGGATGCAATAAATGCTCTGTAATAGGAGCATTTATTGCCTTTCATTTCCGAGCCTTACCGCATTGAATGCGGTCTCATCAAGGGAATGGTGCAATTAATTGTTTGCTTTCCCAAGTCGCGTGTCAGCAACGGCATGCGGTTTGTCTGTCTTGATGTGATATCATATGCCACGCGTCCATCCCCTATTGGCTGTGACCTCTGTATTCCAGTACGTTCTGACATTACTTGTGTAAGACGAGGTCATGATGAATAGCCTAGACTAGCCTAGGCTAATGACCTGTACGTCAATAGCTTATCCTGGAGTAGAGGAAGCGTCCAGGATGGGGTACCTCTCGGCACCGAGGAAAGGCTCATCTCGGGGACCGAGGGAGGTATGCCGACCGAGGTACATATCAGACCGAGGCCACGTGTCGGTTGTAAAATATACTGAATGTATGATCCTATATGACGAGTACCTCGGGGGCGAGGACCTGGTGCGCCGATGGTGCTTGATCTTAGCAAGTGTTTTAGTAAAACCGAGACACGTGTCTTCATCATAAGGTTATTTCAGAAAAGTCTCATCAGTAACGTTCTTATTTGTACAGCCTTGAACCTCCCATCTGCGCTTTTCCTAGTGCCCTCCCCTGTGCTGGGTGGTTTATTGGTGATGGTCGTTATCTACTGATTTCTACTTTGCATCAATTGCTCATTTGGGGGGATTCATTGGTCCCTGCTCTCTGTTCTTATCTATGGGCTCTTTCTAGTCTTACCGCTGCTTTGATTTCCTACTGTGATTTTCGGGGTGGGTTATTGTCACATATATGCATTTTCTTCCTTGCTGATACTGGTTATAGTTGCTGGGTTCACCTTTGCTTTATGGATTACTCTATTGGTGGATGTGAGATTCACTACTTCTGCTGCTTGTTTCTTATGCTACTGATGGTTTCTTTATTTTGGGTGGCTTGTATCTGCTCATACTTTCATGATATGGTTCTTTCATTCACCGAGGTCCATTCATCATCATCATCGTTGTCTACAATTGTAGCTGCTCTGGTTCTCTATGGCTACCTCTGTTCGCACTGTGGTCTATGGCTCTACTGGCTTTGCTTCGGCTGGATTATCTCTTGCTCTTGTGGTGGTCCTTCTAGGCAGAGTTGTTGTATCAGCCTCAGCATTCTCTTGGGTAGGCTTGGGATGATCCTCCCTGGGCTATCTTTCTCTTCTCTCTTGGTGACTTTTGGCCTTCTCTGATCGCCCTCCCTCACGTCTATCTCCTCCCTCTTGCGCTTCATGGTGGTTTGCTGGCTGGGCCTATATGCGTTTGCGTTGCTTTTTAGAGGGAGGTGTCTCTCATCTTCCTGGTTCTATGCATCTGCTGCATGAATGGAGGTCTGGTTCATGCACTTTTTACTACACTGTCTTCTTGGGTTTGATCCCGGTGACTGCTGCTTGCCCTTCAGCTCTATGATGGCTCATGTTGTTCTGTTGATAGTGCATTGGTGTTGTTGCTGTTTGAGCCTTTCCTATTTCCTCTCCCATGTGGTTGATGTTTTGGTTGTCCTTCTGCTCTGAAGCTCGCTGGTTACAAACAGCCCCCTGTTTTGTTTTGTTTATAACATTACTTTGTTTGCAATTCTGTGGGTGATACCCTTTTCACTTTATGGGCATCTCCTACAGAATTGTGTTTTCCTTGTTTCTATTTTGGGTTATGTGCCCCTACGTCTCCTTGTACTTGTGGGTGATTACCCTGTACATTTGGTTTATTGAATACATTTTACTTTCCGAAAAAACTTGTCAAGCAATGAATACGGTTTTTCTGTGTGAATTGGCTTGTGTTAGACTTTTTGTTCTAAATTATTTGTCATTTAATCAAAATTTCAGTGTTCATCTATGTGTGTGTGTGTGTGTTGATATGGATACTTATGTATATAATCACTACTATTTTTCGTTGTATTCATTTTCCCTCCCCCCTCACCACCTCTATTAGACAGTTCTTCGGAATACATGTTTATTAGATTACTAAGCACTTTCTGCTCTGTGAATTCATCAGTTTAATGCATATTCATTTCTCAATTTTAGTTACAAATTTGTCTTCAAGTCATGGAAATCTTGATGTTTAATACAGTTAGTTCTGATGGTCTGTGAATCATCTGTTGAAATCCTATGACTGCTATACTGGTGATGTTTACTCTATTTTCATTAGTGACCATTGTAGTCACCATTAGTTTGATGACCTTGTTTTATTCAGTACATTTTGATTTCTCATGAAAATGGTCTATTGCTACTATTTCGGATCCTTTGAATTTGACCAAAACACATGAGTGGAAGTACTTTCAGAGCTTGACTAGGATTTACTATGGCCTTTTAGTTCCTTATTTGACATTCTATGAGGGGTAGCACTAAGGAAAAAATTGGTACCGTACTAAAATTATTACTTTTGAAGGGAAAGTTACAAATGATTGAGATAATTTATGATCAATCATTAATAACTTGAATCAGTTATTACTCCTCCTGTGCGAGTTTTAATGAAAGATTGTAACTCACATGATCGATAACATTTTGGAATCAATTATATATTTAGAAGTTATAACTTACAACTCAGAAGTTTAACTTGAACTTTAAACAATTATAAATTTTGATACAATACCGCGTTCGGTACTATAGTTTTCCCCTTCTATGAGATGGAAATATTTGATATGTCTGTTCAATCAGTGAACCTAAAATTTTTGCAGGTGTGATTTTCAATGGAATTTGCCACTTGTTGAATGAAAATCTTAGCTCAACTCCAAAAAAAAATGCAGAAAAAAGAAGAAAGGAAGAATGGAAACCTTAACATTGAGTGCTTTGCTGTTAAAGAACTGTTTGCCTACTGTTGTTTCACACTTCTAAAGGAATCTGCTATTCTTTTAAACGTCTTGTTCTATGGTCTTGGTCATCTTTATATACTGTCACATTTATTGATGTACGTACAAAATGCAGGTGAAAATGGGGAAATCACCACAAACTATTTACCTTGAAGTGTTGTCCGAAGGAGAATCACAAGTTCACAAGATAATGGCTGTCCTTGGATTCAGTGATGATAAAGCCAAAGAACTTAAGCTTTAATTTATGAACCTCGTTTTGTTGATGACTAATATAAGGAGGAAATATGGGAGTTAGGGATCGATATGGTTATTTGCTTCAAATTGCTTCAATTGAGAGAAAGCATGTTAGTAAGAATGCAAGTGGCACTTCATTGTAAGTTATGTTTGTGTTTAGATGATCACACAATACTACATAAAAAACTACAAAGATTGTACCATTGAATAATTCATTTTGAATGTGTTGGTTTTTGTACTTGAACATTGAATTGAGTGAAAACCTTTGTTATTGGCTGAATAAACCAATATTTCGATTAGCCTATTATTAGCAAGCATAAGTGAAAGTTTATCCATTAGAAGACCCAATGGATAACGATCGAGTTATAGAGTCTCCATGCGTATTTTTTCATAATGTGTTATAGTGGATTATTATATGATAAGAATAAAACTAAAAAAAATATAACGCATCATAGTTCACATGTAATGCATGTGTACACTAACTAGTATATAATATGAGTCAAAGAAAGGTTTTTAAATAAAGAACAGATAGATCTTGGGAGTAAAACATGTATTTTATTCAAGAAATGAATCATGTGTTCTAACAAACGTAAAAGTATTGTAGATCTATTATTTAAATTGTAATAAGGATGACAAAGATATAATTATAGCCCTAATCATCTATGAATGAATTTGATAAAGAACCCCTTTCTTGATTTACGAATAGATGATCCTAACATGGTTTGATGCCATTCCTATATGTTAATCAGTCAAGATCTCACTCGTTTTCTATTCTCCTGACTCACTTTAGCCTTTTAGTGTTGAAAAATAGCTTTAAACTAACCTAAACCATCTCTAGGGTTTATATAGGGTGAAAAAACAATTCAGGAGGCGTGACTTGATCCTATAGGATTGTCCACGCACGTTCAAATGAAGAGTTTGATGTTCAAACGGGCTTTGCTCCTAGTATTCATGTTTTTTGCTAAAAAATTCATCAGAAAGAGCATTTGAACGAATCCATGTGCGTTCGAATAGCTCTATTTTTTGCATGAACTTCCAAGGTAGTTTTGGCTTAATTAGAAGTGATTCACAAAATTTTTATGAAATATATTTTTATAACTCTTGTTTTTTTTTTTGGGGGGGGAGGGGGGAAGGGAGGGGGGAGTTAAACCCTTGATCTCAAAAAAGCAAAGTCTTGACAAGGTAAGGAGTACCATTGGACCAAAGGCCCGTTGATAACTCTTGAAGTCTAGTTTCTAATGCCCAACAATTAGATCAATTGGAGTTTGGAGTAAAGAGTTATGGGCAAATTACTGAGATAGTGTTAAATTCTTTCCTACTCTAATTCTTTCCAAAATACATTTTAACACCAAAATGCTCCTAAACTTCTGGGGTTGTTTGATAAGAGGTATGAGGAGGCTTGACAAGATGGGTTTGGGAAAAAATAGTCCAAAGGACCTCCAAACCTCATGTTTGGATTGAAAATTCAATCCTAGGTTCCCAAAGCCAGCTTGTAGCAGGCCCGAATATCAGACACGTGATCATGAGTTTTGTCAAACCTAGGAGAAGGGTGAGTTTGGAAAATGAGTTAAGGGGTTAAGGATGCAAAGAAAATTGTACCCCTAACATGGGTATAGATTAGATTGATCAGGTAAAAATAGTCATTTACAGGATAAATAGTTGTTAATAATTATG